>QVOA01024345.1:0-10353 GCA_014825685.1 Pseudomyrmex cubaensis
ATATATATATATATATATATATATATATATATATATATATATTTATTTATTTATTTATTTATTTATTTAGAGATTTTTACCCACACGGAACAGAATTCTTTACAAACTTCCGTTAAATGTTCATTAAACATCACATGGAGTTGTGGCCGTTCAGTGAACGTTTAATGGACGTTGTGTCTGTGTGAGCATTATCTCGCACAATCTCTTTATCATTAGAGTGCTTCTACTGTTTATTACGTTAACGTTACATCACTTGAAAGCTTCTAAGCGCCCAAGATCAACGCTTTGTGAAAAATAAACTTTCACTATTTGCAAATAAATTTTTTATCAAAAGTATTTTAATCTTACTCCTCAAAATTCTCAAAGAACTGGATGCACATCATGAGATTGTTCAGTATAAACCTTTCGGGAGCCCTCACGATGGTTCTTTTCAGCAACCGCAACTCAGGATCTTCGTAGTCATTCACTTGCTGATTGGGTGTATTGATCTTTTTATGTTTAAGATTCTTTCTATTATCAGGATTTCCGAGCTTCGATTTTATGAGTCCCATCTTCCTTTCCCTCCTAATGACATAAGGTACGCGCGACTGACGGTCACGTGGACACTTCTCCACGTGTGAACCGCGTTCACAAAATCGGTCGCGCGGAATTCACTATAAAAGTCACTTTGCGGAAATCACCACAAGTCACTAACACTTCATCATCCTGGGTCACTCAAGGTCAACAAGATCGACGTCGCAACATTGTACGTGCACGCGCGAAAGGACACGTCGAGCGATCGGTGATGAAAGTACTCGTCCCGCGGGGTGTCGGTATCGATAAATAGCTAATCGTTATCGCGGACGATGCTTTTAATTGGCCGCTCGCTATCAAACAAGCTTGGCAAAATGCTTATGAGAGATCGCGCTGCTGTCAGTATATATAGCTTACGATAAAGCTTTGATGTTTCGGTAGGTGTTCGTTGGTGTCCAGTTTTGCGCCAATCGCATCACATTGGTCTGGATGGTTGCGTAGAATTATAGACAATGTATGACAAGATCAGAACATTATTAAAAGATAAGGAGATTGTTATTAAAGCACTGAATGTCTCAATTTATAACAAATTATTTATAAGCAATTAGCTTGACAAAAATGTAAACTTCATGTAATTTTTCTTTGGCACATAATCAGATTGTCTTATTGTCTGATATGTGCATCAGATTGCAACAGGCATTGCCGTAGTGACCACCACCTGCGGTGTTGCGCGAATAAGAAATATTTCTTATTAACACAATAAGAGTTAGAGGAATTTGGAAATAATGATGACTACCCTTCTGGAGGTCTATGAACAATCAAATTCCACAGTATCACGTTGTGCAGAATGATTTTGCACATGGTAATGATTTTACAAGTAACATTCGATCTCCTGACGTCACATATATAACAATAACATGGATAAAAATGTTTTATCTAATCTGTGCATTAAGTTCCTATCGAGGCGACTGGGAAAATTGCAGATTGATTCCGCCATGCAACGTACGCGAATAGATAAATGCGTTGTTTCTTAACGTAGCTCACCGATCACCTTTGAAAGCAATATTTGTTCTTCTTCATAAGAATGAAAAGAGATATAGGTCGTAGTAATTCAAGGTCTCGCTCAAAATATTCCGATAAACGAGTAATTATTATCTTATCTATTTTGATGATCTCAGTGATGTAGAGATGAATGTTCAAATTTGAATTTTATAAATTTTTTTTCTAAAAGATATACCACGTTTTTACAAATGCGTCCTTATTTAATATATATAAGATATATGTAAGATTATTAAAAATAATAAATACATGTTAATAAATAATATAATATTTTTATAAAGCCAACAATATTAATTAAATATGTAATATGTAAATATTGCAAATATTGTAAATATTGCAAATGTATGAAATATCTTGCAATACATTTTTGATATTGCAGGTAGAACCGGTGAGATGGACATTTGAAAACATTGCCGTGAATGAAAACTCCACTCTGAGCGAACTCGGACATCTTGCTCACTTTTTATCGAAGAAGCAATTTGATCTTGTTATCAACCTGCCGATGAGAAACGGTGGTGCTCGCCGCGTCAACTTCATGACACATGGATATCAAACCAGAAGATTGGCAGTTGATTATTCCGTACCTCTGGTTACGGATGTTAAATGCGCTAAACTTTTAGTCGAAGTAAATATCCAGCTTTGATCTTGCAAACAAATATCACGTTATTAAATTAAACGAAAGGGAGAAATATAAATTGTTAGTCAACTGACTTAGCAATGTTTTTTTTAATAAATAATGTGGCTAAAAATATATTAGAATATATTGAAAAAGTGGATAGAATGTTGCTTTTTTATTTGTAACTACATTTTTATCATTGGCACGTCAATGATCAAAGATCGCTTTCGATAAAATAAAATTATTAGTCATTCTTGTTCATTTAATTTTGTATTTATTGATGATAATATATGATAAAGATACAAAGTTCATTTTAGGATTCTTAAATTATCATTTTAGATTCTTAAATTATTGGTGAAATTATATGATGACGTAAGAATAAATGTTAATAATAATTGTCTGTATACGAGTGTATATATTTTTTTCTTTTATAGGCAATGAGAATGGTTGGTGGTAAAGCACCCCGTATGAAAACGCATACTGACTGCATGTCATCGCGCAAAATGATCAGGTTACCCGGTTTCATCGACGTGCATGTACATACGCGCGATCCTGGTGCAACTTACAAGGAAGACTTCGCGTCATGTACCGCGGCTGCACTCGCCGGAGGTATCACGACGATTTTCGCAATGCCGAATACAAATCCCGCGGTTGTTGATCACCAGACTTTTGCCATAGCCAAAGAGGTAAGAAAATATATTAATCAATTTATCGAATTTTTTTCTAATATTTTATCGTAATACGTTAAGTAACTGTGGCACAACTTTTTATATTGAATAAAATATAAATGTTTATTCACAAGAAATAAAAAAAAAGAACATATATCTTACAATAACAAGTGTCAAGAAACTTAAAGAGTTTTTAAGCTTGTACGCGTTATATACATATAGAACAGACATTCGGTGAGGAAAATATACAGAAACTTTAATCTTGTTTTATTTTAATCAAGGTGCAAATTAGCTAGATCTTTTGATTAATTTTGTGTGGACACTTCATATATACTCTTATCTACTAAACCAACTGTTAGTCTCGTGTCAAAATGTTGAATGTAACGGTTGAGGTTTTTTACGTTGTAATATTTGAGTATATTAGACTAAAAGATATATATATAAAATCTCTACATTGTTTACAAATGTATTTCACAATTAGTAATTTTGAAAATTATTTTCATTATCTGCTTTATTTTTATGTGATCATAATTTTTTATTATTGCTCTCATTTTTACGTGCAAATTTGATCGACTCACGAGACCTCACGTGCCTCACACGTTTTAGTCACGAAATGATAATCAAAAATTGCGAACAATCACATAATTATAAAAACTGATTGCTGCAACTAGCAGGATGGGTCTTAACAATGTGATATCGTACAATAACATAGTTTGAAAAGTGACGTTTTCTTTTATCTTGTCATAGGCTTAAGTTTTTTTCTTTATATTTAAAAAATACGCTTATACACGTACTTGTTTATCAGCCCGCGCGATGTAGATTCTTCTAGAGATATGTTGAAGTTGCTTAAGACTTCTCCAGTATTAAGATTTCTTTCATATTTGTTTTAATCTCAAATCACAATTAAACACGCGTCGTATGTATTTGTACGCGTTTGATTAAAACTAATATTTTAAAATTAACTATTTTAGCGTAAATAAAATATGACATTGCAATGTAATTATTTATTTGAATAGCAAGCTGAAGCTGGCTCACGATGCGATTATGCACTCTTTGTTGGCGCTTCTTCGGATAATTACAATCTCGCACGAGAAATAGCGCCATCCGCAGCCGCTTTAAAGATGTACTTGAACGAGACATTTACAACACTTCGTCTCACCGATCTTACAGTTTGGATTAAGGTAAGCGGAAGATTGCAACGCTAGAGAGAACGCTATGTTAAACGCAAATATTTTTTGCTGGAAATTAACATACAGGTATAAAAATTTTCTAATAAAATGTGTGTGTATATATCAAAATTTTTTAATTGTAAAATTTATATTTGAAATTTGTACGACTGTTTTCCAAGCATTTCGAAAGCTGGCCCAAGAAATATCCTCTGTGCGTGCATGCGGAAGGACAAACCACAGCTGCAGTTCTTCTGCTGGCGAGTTTGCACAGCAGGCCGATTCACGTGTGCCATGTTGCGAGAAAAGAAGAGATAGAAATTATACGTGCTGCAAAAGAACATGTGAGTATATTGTTTAAAGTGCAAATCGTGAAATATATACGTATAAATGTGTTAAAAATCTATTTTTATGTTAAAAATTTATTTTAAAACATATATATTTAGATTTAAAAATGTTTACCAATAAACACACAGGGATTGCCGGTTACATGCGAGGTATGTCCACACCACTTGTTTCTTTGTCAGGATGATTTGGATAGGATAGGATCTGGAAGAAGTCAAGTAAGACCTACCTTAGGAACAAAAGAGGATCAGCAGGCTCTTTGGGACAATTTAGATATTATCGATTGTTTCGCAACTGACCATGGTAAATCTCACTAGTTCAATAACTAATTTTATTTACAACTAAGTTATAAAAATTGTTTAAATTTAAGTAAAATAAAAATATCCGTATTTTTTTTTCAAATCGATAACAACCAACATTATTTTATGATTCAAAGATTAAAAAAAAAAAAAACGTATGTAATCTGTGTTTGTATAATGTTTACTTTGTTTTGCTTTTAAGTCATACATGAATATTCTTTTTATCCCGATATTATATCGGACATTTGCAATTATTTAGAAATAAGAAGCACTTGGTGTACCGATAAGAACAAATGTCTCGATAATTCGAAAAATCATTGTCTGTTTTTGTTAATCCGATAAACATGAAAAAGATGATTTCTCTAAAAAGAAACCCACGCAATCGCGCGTTACTTAATAGAATTCGCGTGTTTTCACTGAAACGTCAATTTATATTAAATTAAAAAGAAAGAAAAAGCGAAATAAAACCGTTTCGAAATCAATTGATTAATTTTTTATCTACATGTTTCGACAAATAAAAACTTAGGGTGCGGTCAAAGTCTAACTGCAATTGTTTCGAAGCATCATTCTACATTTTTTTATTCTACATTTAACGAGAAATAAAGATAAAACGATACTTCGAAATATTTGCAGTGAGGCTTTGACCGCACCTTTAGCAGTGAGCTTTTGTTATCTTTGTTATTAAATTTACATTATAGCTCCGCACACGGTGCAAGAGAAATCTTCGGAGAAACCTCCGCCAGGATTTCCTGGACTGGAAACTATGCTACCGCTGTTGCTAAATGCTGTGCATGAGGGAAGGCTGACTATGGAGGTACTTTTTCTGTTCAGTTTATTGAAACCTTGATTAACATTTGGCTGACGTAGCAAATATGGAATTTTGATAAGCAATTGATACCAACTATGAATGTTGTATACGTCATTTCGATTCGAAGATAAGTTTTTATCCTCAGACGTGACGTACTAATCGGAAATAAATTTTGTTACATTGTGTGTATGTGCTCTCTATTGAATATAATATTTTATTATTAGCGAGAGATTTCACACACACGTTCTTCTCTTTTACTTTTCTCACAATAACCGAAGGATACCGAGTTAGTTTATCGAGATTCATTTCCTGTTAACGGGATTCTGAAAAAAAAAACTCTACGAAGGTTCGTTTAAACACAATCGCGTGTTTACGCTTATCAGTTCCTCCATTACAGATGAACGTTATTGTTCCTGATGATAAACCTCCAACGCGAGATAAGCATTGTGCGAAAATCCACTTGTGGCGTAATAGTAAAAATGGGAAAAACGCTCTCTTGTTGATTGTAGTTTAAACACTAGATAGATTGTTTCAAGTGTTTTTCTTTCAAACGTTTTACTACAAAGACATACGTGCTATCGTTTTATAACTACTTTATCTTATAAACGCATATGTTACAAGTCACTTTTTAACCAGAAATCTTATATAATATATTCGAACAAAAAGAGAGGGAATAATATTGTAGAACTTTTGTTACACTGATTGCAGGATATTATTGACAAATTATACAAAAATCCCAAGAGGATCTTTAACGTTCCCGATCAGCGCAACACGTATGTCGAAGTCGATCTGGACGACGAATGGATCATTCCGGAAGCAATGCCGTTCAGTAAATCGAAATGGACACCTTTCGCTGGTATGAAAGTTCGCGGTTCAGTGCACAGAGTGGTTTTGAGAGGTGAGGTCGCTTACGTCGAGGGACAAGTGTTGGTCAATCCTGGATTCGGTCAAGACATCAGAGATTTGAAATACAAAACAAAAGTTCCGCCAGCACTCCACGCACCGATAATATCTATTCAACCTACAGACACTGTCTACAAACCGTTATCTTTACAAGAAAACCTCTTGTCACCGAATTACATCGTCGAAAAATCCAATATATACGTTGATCGTGTCACCGATTCGCACGAAGAGGAACAAAGCGGTAAATCGAAATATGTATAAGAACGATAAGTCTGAGAATTCTAAATAAAATTAAAAGAAAAGAAACCAGAGAGCCTATGGTCAAGATTGGCAGTAGACAGTCAAAATTATCAGAAACGCAGTGTGTTTAGCGGACATTTAGATCAGATTTATTGTTGATCATCTTCAGCAGACTAAATAATAATATATAAAATTAATTGAATAAGAAAAAAAAACATTTGTTATATTAAATGAAATGCTTTTAAAATTGCTTTGTTAAATATATTACGCTAAACTTGCTCGCTAGTCTTTGATAATAAATTATTTTCGGTATAATCATCTAGTTATATCTCACGTGATAAGATTCACAAAGTTGAATTCCTTTGGTTGATATTCATCTTTGCTTTCAAAGAAGATTATATTCTGTGTGTTACGAATATTGCCGATTATATTCTTGTATGGACGCTAATAAGCAATACAGTGTCATCCCATATCGCTATTTTGAGTAAATTACGCTTTAAGATTAAAAAAAAAAGATGTTTATATAGATTTCTTTTGAGATGTTTATGTATTTTTGATATATAAAAACATTTAAGTTGATAAAAACACGATTGAAAAACGTTCTTTGATAGCTAAAAAAGTATATTACATAAATATCTCAATATTTAATTTTTTGTGAGTTGACACTGTATTGCTTATTAGCGTCCATATGATATGAGATGTTCTCTGGATCGTGTTCAAAATTCAAAATGATGTATATGAACGGACTGTTCGATCCGAATGCGGGGTGTTGTGCCAGTAATTACTAACAAATTAATTACTCTCTAAACGTTTCGACTTTTATTTCAAGTCATCTTCAGTGATGATACTTAATTAACATTGTTTTTTATTTCTGATTGACAATGTGATTAAAAAAGTCTAATTATAAAACAGTGGTGGTTAAAATGTGTGTGTTTGGAAGTAACACATCGTCAATACTGACTTCCAAACACACACATTTTAACCACCACTGTTTTATAATTTGACTTTTTTAATCACATCGTCAATCAGAAATAACAATGTTAATTAATGAATAATTTTACTCGTTAAAATATTAATACGTAATGGAAAGGAAGGCGATACGAGCTATGTACAGGATGTCGATGTATAATTCTTCGTACTACAACAATATGATTAATTAACATTTCAAAATGTTAATTAAGTATCTTCACTGAAGATGACTTGAAATAAAAGTCAAAACGTTTGGAGAGTAATTAATTTGTTAATAATTACTTGCACAACACCCCGCATCCGGATCGAACAGTCCGTTTATATACATCATTTGGAATTATATTCTTCTTCCTATGTAAAAAGTAATATACGATTTTTTATTTTATATGTAAAACATATTAAATTATAACTTTGTTTTTTTTTTTTTTTTCATGTTATTAGAGTCGTTTACGCATCTTCTGCAACTGACATCGCACAAGTCTGCACAAATTGACGCAAGAGAACATTCGAAAGCGCTGACTTCTCAAAGGACCATTTCACCGGTGCCGTTTAGTGCTATAACCAAATATAAAAGTGACAGCAATCCGAATCTGTTTGCAACTTCTGTCGCGCCAATTTCTGCTGTCCACACGAGCAATAGTCTAGTCGGTCGTCATATTATTAGCGTAGATATTTTTGATAAAGAAATTCTGAAGGATGTACTTCATCTTGCGGAAACTCTCCGGAATGCTATCAGAAAGGACCGACTTTTGGATCATATTTTGAGAGTAATCAACTGAAGATTAAAATATATGCAATACCGATATTTTTTTCTTTTAACATTCAATATCATATATGTATAATTAGGGAAAAATTATGGCGTCTATCTTCTACGAGGTGAGCACAAGAACATCGTGCAGTTTTGCTGCTGCAATGGAACGTCTTGGCGGTCGTATAATACACATGGACGGCTCTACATCGTCAGTGAAAAAAGGCGAGACTCTAGAAGGTTTGTAAAATTTTACAATACGAAAAAAAACGATAACTTAAGAATTGTCATTAGAATCCGATTATTTTGTTTCACTTTGTAATTTTTTCAGTAAATTATTAAGTTATTGTTTTTATAGATTCTGTAGCAATTATGGCAGGATACGCGGATGTTGTTGTGCTCCGACATCCAAAGCCAGGCGCGGTAGCTGTGAGTATTGTGAAATATAATATGACAACGACATAAAGAACACATTCTTTTTTCTATATACGATCTATATACGATCGATAATAATTATTTTCAGAAAGCATCGCTGCACTGTAGAAAACCGTTGATAAACGCAGGTGACGGAATTGGTGAACATCCGACGCAGGCGTTACTCGACATTTTCACGATCAGAGACGAATTCGGAACTGTAAACGGTCTTACAATTACGATGGTCGGGGATTTGAAACACGGCAGGACTGTTCATTCACTTGCAAGGTTAAAATATAATAAAAGTCTCGGCTCATGTTTTGGTTGTCTCTAATATAGTCGATAGAGAAAGAAATTCAAGGTATTCTCTTTTTCCGACACGTGACATTCATTAAGCACTTACGCAGGTTGCTGACTTTGTACAACGTGGAGCTTCGTTATGTCAGTCCACCTGGTCTCAGTATGCCGGAACACGTCGTCAACTATGTAGCCGCTCGTCATATCCCGCAAGAACAATTCTCAACTTTGGAGGAGGCACTGCCCGACACCGACGTTCTTTATATGACTCGAATACAACGCGAACGTTTCGAGACGCAAGAGGAATATGATCGAGTAAGTAGTGTTTAAAAACGTCATATATTTAGTATGTAATTTACTATGTAATCAGCCGAAGCGACTAATACATTACGATTTTAATTTGCTATTTTCTGTTCTTTTAAATGTAAATATTTATATGATGTAATCAATTTCAGATGTGCGGCCACTTTATAGTCACACCGCAACTGATGTCGCGCGCAAAACGAAGAATGGCAGTGCTTCACCCATTGCCAAGGATTAACGAAATATCTCCTGAATTCGATACCGATCCAAGGGCAGCATACTTTAGACAAGCCGAGAACGGTGTGTACGTGCGCATGGCGTTATTGACCATGGTCCTTGGACGTACATAGCTAGTTCGCGGTCACTCATCGTCTGTAGGTCAAGAACACTTGTTGAAAAGCACAATGACATTAGTAAAAAAAAAAAACTATTCGCTATTTCAATCAGACTGTGATGCGCTCGCAAGAGCTCAACTGAATATCTTTTCGACATTCCATTCGTCAAGCTGATCAGTTTCTTTCTCTTTGCGCGTATTTTACTTTTAGTATACGCAAACTCTATGTTATAGATATCCTAAAATTGTTCACAAATCATTCTTAATGTCGACAAACTATTTTTATATAAAAGGTTTTCTTTTTGATATATTTTTGTATTGAAAATTTATGATATAAAACAATATCTATAATAAATGTCATTTACACAATGTCATTATTGATTTCTCCACATTGTTAAGATCTTTGTACAAATCCCTACGACTAATAATAATAAATTTTACAATAATAACCTTAATAATAATTCCAAACACATCCTGACAATTATGAAATGTAATGCACAAAATAAAATCGATCATTATAAATTAATGTGTTAATATAACTTGTTAATATAACTTGTTATATTAGCATATTAATTTATAATGATCTAATAATATAGAATATTATTTTGTTATTATAATTTTTTTTTCTTTGCGCACGTCGAATGGTTTTTTTTTTTTTTTTTTTTTTTTTT
>QVOA01024346.1:0-72571 GCA_014825685.1 Pseudomyrmex cubaensis
ATTTGTCTATGCAAACATCATAATATCGCATATCGATATATATATCGCAAATCGATATATATCGCAAATCGAGATATATCGCAAATCGATATATATCGCATATCGATATATCGATTTTCTTTTTGTTTCTAATTGCCGATTCCAGCAAAGTGTTAAAATTTGATTAACAAAATGTAATTTTGGATATGTTTAATAGATGATCCATTCGACAGAATATATTTTCAATATTATATAAACTTCAGCCACGCATTCTTTCTGCAATACACCCTGAATGGAAATCATCACTTTCACCCTCTTGTATCTCCGGAATCGTGCTCATCTTGAAATTTTACTGGGATTAATGTTTCATCTAATAGTACTATTTGCCATGAAAAAAAGTTTGAAGTTCGAGATCCAAAAAATAAGCGAAATTTGCCATCACTCTTTCTCGTGAGTTTATGCAAAATATAAATTACGAGAGACTGCGCGCGCGTACAAGAGAAATCGAGTAAAAACGGGGGGACAGAGAAATTCTTCATCAAATCCCCTGACGCTTCCTGTGCAAAACGCGATGCAAAATTAATTAACAACAGATGAAAAATCGTTCGGGACCTGCTTCGATCCGGACGGGCGGAAATCGCGCAGATTGCTCATTGATTGAGGACGTCCCGCGCGCGTGATATAGACGTGTATTATATATGCGCGCGTCCGAAGAGCGGAGAAAAACCCGAGGCGAGGAAGAAACTTCGACGCTGCGTAATGCACTTAATTACGCATCGAATGACGAAGTGTTACAAGAAGGTCTGAAAAACGAGCGCGCGCGCGCGCGCCGGATAAGATCCGCTCTGTGTTTAATCAAAAACCAATAAAACGCGAATTATCGTTTTTTTCCGAGTCGGAGTTGATAACGCGAAAGTTTCCTCACAAACCGACACATCTCGTTGCATTTGCGTCTCATTCGCGCACTTGACACGGATATATTCACTTTGTTTTCGCGCGCAATCATCTTTTCTCTCTTTGCGGAAAAAAATTGTAAAATTAAATTAAATTATTTCTCTCAACTCGAATAAAAAGTCTAAGGACGCATGCGAATAAATTATTGCGGCGACGGACAAAAGTTTCGCGAAAACTTGACAAGAGAGAGAGAGAGAGAGAGACTGCGGACAAAGCCGTGAGAAAGTAATTTTCTTGAAAATTAACAAGCAAGCGACACGCGCGTTTTTCCGCAAACGACATCCACCGCGGATAAAATTGATTTCGCAAATTGCAGCCGGCGCGGCGGCCGAGGAAAACGTATACCGTTAGAGCCGATTAGGAGAAACGGGTCGCGATCGAACGTGTAAAATCGCGTGCGTTCGGCACACGAGATAAGAAAGACGCGAGAGGAGAGGACGACAAGGAGAAAGAAGTTTTCGCGGGGGAAGGGGGCGGTCCAGGGAATTCACCTGATGCAATTAGCAACGGCGCGCAAAACACACGCCTCTCTCTCTCACATCGCGTTAATAAATCGTCGCGCGACGATTGCGCGAAATGAAAGAAGAAGCGATTGCGATTTGTTTTTGCGCGCGACACACGACGAGAGAATCTCCTGATGACGGCTTGATATAATCGCCCGTGATTGCCGTCGTGAATACACCGGCGTGAAACAAACTTACGCACTGGCTTAGAAAAGGCTTCGCGTGAGAACCGCGTTCTTATAATTGTTTTCTTCGACATCGAGAAAAGTTTTGAATATTTTCAAAAATCTTCGAAGTTCAATTGTCGCCGGAAACAGCAAGTAGAAAAATTTGCTGAATTTTTGTTTCGCCGCAACAAAAATCTGTTGCTTCGCAACAGATTTCACTGGACTTGGCAAATTTTTCTTACCGCCCGTATAATAATCTAATCTCGCTATTCCGACATAAATTTTTTTCCGCGCACGCTCGAAAGTTTAAAAGGTGATTATATATATATATATGTATATACATGTACGTGCACGTGCAACTTTCTACTTGAAGAATCGAATATAATATCCGTTTAAGTTCCGAGAGATTCTACGGAGATGCTTCAAGGAATTCAACGCGCTTCGTCTACATCATCTCGCGGGCGATCCGTCGTCATTTGACGGGGGAGGAGAAGTCTGCGTGGGCGTGTATTTTCTTCATTCACATGTAAACCATTGTGCTTAGAAAGTGATCCGTGGAACGGTGAAAAGGTGAAAATGGATATGAGCCTTGGGTGCCTCCACGCTCGGCTTGGCACGCAAGGAAGAAACTGGCGAAACGAAATTCAAGCCGAGAGATGCGCGAGAACGTGAGCGCGCCATCCGGATCTATACAGACGTGTAATAAAGAGAAAAAAAAAGATTGTCTTTTATTCTCGTTCTTCGCCGGAATAACAATTTGCGAACAATCATCCGCGTCTGCGCGAAATTGGTCGAATCTTTAAAACTGAGAAAATTCGACATTTGTGACGCGAAGCATCCGATGTACATTTTCGAATTAAATTTGGTTCGAATTATTATGTGCAATAATTTACACGTTTAAAAAATATATTTCGACTTTAAAACTCTTTGCCAGTTTGACACTACGAGACGATAAAAAAAAAAAGTTTGCGGGACGGAGAGGAAAGAGGAGGCTGAAAGTGTACGTTTGCACAACTAGTTCTATTGTGCGACTAAAATAATTAGGTTAAACGCCAAGTTTCAATCGTGTCATTAATCTACGAGATATTGCTTAATTAGCAAGTCAATCGGAAAGGAAACGTCGAGCGTGGAGAAAATCGAGTTTCGCGCCGTCAAACGTTCTCAACCACCGAGTTCTCAACCTCACGGTCTCCAGACTTCGTTCGATTATTTTTTGTATTGAAAAACCCCGAAAAGTGTATTAAAAAAAAACACTACATTGAAAAAGAAAAGTGTCGTTTTTTTTTTTTTTACTCTTCTTTCCCTCGATCCCGCGAACTTTTTGTCCTTCCCTCGCGTGCGTACGAGCTCGAAATTTGACGAGTTTACAAAATTAATCCCCGCGGGAGAGAAATTTCTTTGCAATTGCGCGAGGAGCAAGAATGTGTCGGTTTGTGTCCTTCGGACTCGCTCGGACACGAGTGCAATGGACCGTGACAAGTTGCACACCTCGGCGGCGGCAATCGCGTGCCGCGTGTTATTAAGCGCGGCTCTAAAGTGTTAGCCCCTTCTGCCGCCGAGAGTAGGATGTATACGCGATAATAGCACATGTACGAGGCGAGGTGCATTTCGCCTCGACGTGCGCATCCGATACATTAACGCCGTCCTCTTCCCGGTGGCCGTTTCACGGATCATATACGGAGGATCGATTTAGGCGTTTGCGAGGAAGAAAACGGACACGCTGCGCGCGTTCTCGCACATGACTTTGAAATCGGATTAGGAACGTCGAGGAGGATTGAGAACGCGCGATACTTAAACCATTACTCGGCCAACTTTTGCTTCTTGCGTTGTAATGTCATACGCTGAGCGCATCGCTTCAAGTTAAGAACCACAACGCTCCGAAAAAAAAAAAAACACAGATGTAACACACGTAAGAAATCCACAGATTATCGTTTAATAAATTCCGCCGTCCACCTTATTGCGTTTTATCCGAGCCGTCTGAGGCGCGCCGAGAGTTATCTCGCGCGCGCGCGTAAAACACGAAGCAAAAACTGTAATTTCGAACAAACGCCACGCAGAGGAGAGAGAGAGAGAGAGAGAGTGATATCGCGTATGGAGTACGTGACGGGAACGGTAATGTAATCGCGATGTAAAATCTACGGTGATAAATGAACTTGTTGCGAATACTTCGCGGCATTCTGCACGGACGATCGAGCGCGACAAATTGCGTCTCTCTCTCTCTCGGGGGAGAGCGGAAAATCAATAGGCGGCGCAACGTTAATTGATCAGCGCGCCGAGCGAGAAAACAATCGCGCGCCCGATTTCTTCGCGCGAAAGAGAGGAAGTTTCGTCTTCCGCGGAAGCGTGTCCGCTGTGAAATTTCGCGCGCACTTCTTCTTCACAGTCGGACGAATGTAAACCCGACGATCGACTCGCGTTTCGGTCGGTGAGCAGTTTTGTGTCATTCGCGCCGATATTCCTCTTTTTTTTTCTTCTTCTTTCCTTCTTCTCGAGTTATTTTCTCTCTCTCTCTCTCCGCGGTCGGGACAGAGAGTCCCTCGGAGCTCTTTCAACGCTTCGGTTCTCTTCCCGATATTCATCGCAACAAAATAACCGCCGATGAAACGGACTGATTCGTCGCCACAAACGCCCGTGAAATTAAAAGTAATCTCAAGTGGCGAAAAAAAAAACACGAGTAGTTGAAAAACCTCGCGTTGAAACGGCGGGAGGAAATTAAATATATAATTGTGAAAATTATATTGATTACAAATTGTCGAGATCTGTCCATTTCGTCGGCGTTAAGTAACAATCGACTAACTTTTCCGCGGTTAAATAAAAAAAAAAACAACTCAAGAAAAGAATTCGATATTCTGTCGATCGAGAGGATGCACAAAGAGATCGATCACGTTCTCTTCTCGATTCACGCTTGCGCAACCGAAACTTTCCCGGCGCGTCACGCCGGGGGGGGGGGAATCGCTCGCTTGCGAGATCCCCGAAGCTGTCTAAATCCTTGATCGGCGAATAAAGGAAATTCGAGAGCTCGTTCGAGTCGAACGACGAGAGAACAAGAAGAAGAGGAAAAAAAACCCGATCCGACACAACGCCGCGGAATTTGAAATTAATTCGTAACGGTACGTCTCTCGAATCTCTCTTGTTCCCCGAACGAAAAACGGCGATGACAAAAAAAAAAAAAAAAAAAAAAATGTGATACTTTTTATCGCATTCTTGTCATTTCCGCATCAGGTGCGACCCTGAGAAATATACGATCGAGAACGCGGTTTAGTGGTACAAGATGTGTGTGTGCGTGTAGTCGAACGGGGGAACAAAAGAAAAGCCCGGCTTTAAATCTGCAATCGCAGCATCTCCGGCACTCGAGAAGGAGAAACGCGCCGAGAGATGAAGAAAATGATGATCGGTCCATATTCAGCAGCAGCGCGCGCGCGCGCGAGAATCACCGCGGGCGTGTGATTAATGCGGACGAATTTTTTCTGCGGAAATATTACGCGTTTATACATCTATATGCACAATATATACACCGTAAACTTTCTAACACCGCGAAAGCATCGCGCGCTTCTCCACTCATCTCGTCGTATTTCATCTCGCTTATCGGCGAGAGGATGATTAAAATTCCGACGACGCGCTAAATGAAAGTCGCGCGGGGACGGGAGAATTTTTCCGTATTTGTCAAACACTTTTCACAGTTCTTTTTTTTTCTTTTTTTTTTCAGATTTATCGACGACGAGACGCGAATTTTATTCCGAGTCGCGCGATTGCCAGGTGTCCTCGCGTCACCTCAAAGTTCCCTCAACCGCAACGGAGGTCACGTCAAATAAAACAAGTCAATTGCGTATTAAGAGTAAAGAGAATGCGGGAATAGCACGGGAGAGAGACCTTTCTCTCGAAACCCTCCCGTGCGGAGAAGATCGATAGCGCGTTAACTCGTCGATAGATTTGTTTTTTTTACATCTCTCGAGAAAAGTCGAGCGGATTATAAATTTCGCGCGCGAAGTGTTACGCGACACGCGCGTGTTTTGACGGGCGCGCGCCCGGAAAACCGAGTTTCTCGACCGGATTTTATCGGGAACGCGACGAAATCGATTTCCAACGATTTCCGGAGCAAGGTTAACACTCTCGCGACCGAGCGAGTTTTTAGCGGTCGCGGAATCTCGACGCGGCGAGGTCGGAGAATCGCGCGGGATTTACGAGCTCTACGGGAAGCTTTACGACGCGCGTTCCGAAGTAAGATGAAAATCGACTCCTCGCCTAACAATCGCGAAAGAACGAAGAAACGACGAACGGAAATCTCGTACCTACCGCACGACCGCTGCTGTACGTGTGTGTGTGTAGCCGGTCCGTTAACGTCGCGATATTGACGTTTATATACGCGAATATACACGCGGGATCGCGGGTATTTATTCTCGTCGTCGGGGTCTTAATGTCTCCTCGAACGAGAGATTCCGTAGCGTCAACGAGTACACGCTGCCGGGTTTTACAGTTAAGTAATTTATCGCGGAATGCGCGTAAGCTTGGCGAAACGCAGCGCGGAAATAGGTTTTCGGAACGTAGTTAGAGTATGAGAAAGCGTGGATTTTTTTTCCTTGGTTATTTTTTTTTTTTTTCTGTTTTTTTTTCGTCGTCGTCGGAAAGGACAACCCGCTTTTGTCCGGTGTCGCGCGAAGTGAGAATTGACGTCCAGCTGCGACACATTAGCTACCACACGCGGACGAAAATTTACGATGTTTGCGGAATTCGAACGTGACAGTTTGCGCCGCGTGCGAGCAACGTGTAAATCGTGGCTAGTTAAATATTGTCGAGGAAAAAAATTTAAATTTAAACATGAGCTATTGAACAATGTCGGCTTACCTTCGATTAATCTTCGGAGAACCGGCCTAAATTTCGAATATATAAAAATTTCAAGGAAAAAAACTGCCGGCCCTGTAAAGGTTAAATTTTATTCGATCAAAAGTCTGTAATTTACGTTCGGCTAAAAACGCACCACCACCGATTGCAATAAAATTATATTGATATCTTATTTAAAGCCTCGGTTTCTCTCTCTCGAGTGCCGTTTGTATCTATGTAAAAAGAGAAAAAAAAACCATTCTGAAGTTTCTTCAACGAGAACGAGAGGCAAAAATTAGCCGCAAGCCTACTTTCCGGCTCTCGCGATCGCCAGAGGTTGTGATTGATGGTGCACAGAAATCATCGTACGAGGTGATTTGCGTGCAACATGTGGAAAAGGGGGCGCCGCCGCAGTTGTTCTGTCTCATTCCGCTCGATTAAACGCGAAGAAGTTCGCTCGGGTTGCCGATAAAACGCGCCCGGCCAAGCTCGGTAGGCCCGCTAGCAATTACAACGTTTCCCGTCATTACGGCGCAGGTAACCGAGACCGATTTTCATGCGACTTCCGCCGCGATCGGACGTGCACAACGTTTGCCCCCGGGGCAACTCCTTGGCTCCGATCGAGAAGCGGGAAAATTCTCATTGGCCCTTCATCGGCGCCGGGATTATTTTCAATACCGGCGTTTTTATTCTCAGATTATATCAATAATCGCTTGAAAAATAAACCTGAAGCGCGGAAAATCGCGCGAGAGCAAGCTGACGCGTGAAAATTAACACCTGTCGATCAAAATTAACATTTCGAAGTACAACAAGAGAAGAAGAGATTCCGATTAATACGAAATCAATTTACAATTTTGACAATTAGAATTTCTTGTCTACCTCAGACTCTTCGCAATTAAAAAAATGCTCTACATAAAATTTCCTACGTGTGTTGCCGCTCTGCAAAAACCATCTTCTGACATTGCACAATAACACCTTCTTACATCGGACTTCTTCTTCAAACTCGGTCGGTTTATGTACGAGAGAGGTCTCTTAACGTCGAGTTTCATGGAATTCCGCAAGAACGGCACGGAACGGATTCGTTCCGACATGCTTGTGCAAGGTCGATTCTCCGTGGTTTTGTTTGCCGACGTAACGTCGCGATCGCCGCGACTCGGTTAAAGCGATCCATTCATCGCGCGCGGTTTCGTGATCATCGGCATTAGGAAGAGAGGAGAATCACTCCGCGCGCGCATTTGTGGCGCGCGGATTTCTTATCGAAGTTGCATATATACCGGCTAGGTTTTCTCTCAATGCATTTTTCTTTCTTCCTTCCCCTCTCCGCGCGATTTGCTTCACTGTTGGCCAATTTTTACGCGTTTTAAGCGCGTCAGACTTAATGCGCGACGCGTATATCCATAAAAGGAAAAATCATTCACAACCGATCACACAAAGCGTTTGGAAATCGCAAATATTTCTTTCGAAGAAACGAAGCATTTTGACGACGATTTAAATGTAATTAACCCTTTCGCGGACTGACAAGATCTGTCAAGACCTTCGCGCGACTTTAAAATTAAATATCTCCGTTGAAAAATCAATATTTTTCAATTTTTCTTTTTTGAATCGAAAATTTTAACGACTATGCGTCGATAAAAAAAACCAAATTGGAAAAATCTCCAGTAGTTCCAAAGATATAAGCGTTTAAAAAATAATTTTTACCAGAGAAACCGATGCGCAATTTTTGAGTGAGTCTGGGAGACCCATGTCAGCCCACAAAGGGTTAATATGTTTGTGCTGAATTATTTCTAGCAAATAAATATTTAAACAAATTAAAGTAAGATACAAGCAAATTCCGTCGTCGCGCTTTATTTGCAACTTCGGTTTCTCCTTGCCAGAAGTTTATTTTGTTCGTCTTGTGACGTTCCGTGGCAATATAATATCCGCACAATCTTCCTCTCTCTGTGTATACTACTAAAAAAAAACCCACGTTTCGATATTTACGATACGGGATTTACGAGGTAAGATTAGAACGCGCGCGAAAACTGCGAAGGGGAAAGTCGCAAGAAGACGGACGTGATGCCGCCGCCTTCTTCTTCCTCTTCTTCTCGCGTATCATCTAGCCGAAGAAATATAAGACGCCGCCGCGGAAACATAAAGTAGTTTACGCCGATCGAGTTTGGAACGATCGATAATCACGTTCCGAGATCGGCGCGGCGAGGACACCGCAAAAAAGTCGCGGAGTAACGCTCGATTGACTCGAGCACGCCTGACGGAGAAGAACAATGTGAGCGAACTTGAATTCGAGCAAGAAGTTTTCAGAAAGGGAACGATACCTCGACACAGGACAACAAAACTCGAGACCGTAAAGTTCACGTCTCGGAAACGTCCGAGCTCTCTCTCTCGAATACATTTGTTCGAGGAAAAAAATTAAATTATCATCAACGAGATAATCAATTTCTCCGACGTTTGATAAGATTTCAACCTCGCGTCCCACTTGGAATTTCACTTCGTTTTATAATTTTTAACAAACGACTTTCGCGGAGTTCGCGCGTTTATCGAGCACGCAAACACACGGGAGGAAAAACAAAGTCTGCTGGAACAGCAAGAAGATTAATTGCTTACGTGGCCGGTAAGAAAAATTTTCCTGCTGAATTTTCTGTCAAAGCAAACGCTTTGTTGATGAAATAAAACATTCAATAGACTCGGCAAATTTTTCATGCTGGCCGTGTAACAAGAAAATTTATTTTCCGCGCAACTTTGGACGGGAAGAAAATTTGATAACGGGCGCGAAATGCACATCTACGATTAAATGACGAAAACGCGGCGGGAAAAGCGAGCGGAAAAAATGAGAGGCGGCGACTAACGATAAATATTTAACACACACAGATAACTCACAGATTGTTGCGCGCACGAGGAGTGAAAACGTGCGCGAGGAGAAGTATCCGAAGTCACTCGTCGACGGCATTCGAAAAATATACTCACCTGAAACAGAGAAGGAAGAGAGTGGATTAAGTTCGGTGCGTGTGCATAAATCGTACTGCGCGAGAGTAAGCATAGCGGTAAATAGAGATCGGCTCGTGCGTTCGTGTCGCTTCGCCCGAAAGAAACTCGAAAGCAACAATAACATTCCTTCGCTCGGTGAGCGATAATTGCGCGGATATTTAAAATTTTTCTCGATATTTTTTTTATTTTTAGTGGCAATTTATTTTCTTGTATTTATTGTTTCTGTATTTATTTTAAAATAAATTACTGTTCAATTTTACGCATTACGAATTTTTTTTAACGTACAAATACCTACGATTAGTTCCGTTGTAAACCCTTTTTGTTTTCCTGACTCGGGAAAGGAATCTCCTTCGCGCGCCGTTAGCAGGTTGTTGTTTTCTTACGACGCAAAATATACACACGATCCGCTTGTTGTTGTCCTTCCCTCGCAAAAACTCGATCTTTCTTTACCATATCGACGACGATCTCGTTGTCGTTTCTCACGATGTGCACGGTCGCAATTTGAGCATTCGACAAATTGCAACGCGCGTTTCCGTCGCACCGGATGTCGCGTTGCCGCTATAACCGGAAATCAGACCGACGAAAACAAAAAAAAAAGAGACGAGGGAGTTGTTTACGCTCGCGATTTTTACCGCGGTAACAAACAATGCGACATGTGAAATTCCAACTGTGTGTGTGTGTTTGGAAGAGACGCGATGCCTGATAATTAATGTCAGTAATGCATCGAATCTCTCCCGTGACTTTGCGTTTACACGCGTCTCGAACGAGTGCGTCTCTCGCGCGAGTCACGAAGGTGCGTGCCGCGAGAAACGAATTGTAGACTTAACCGACAAAACGCACAAAAAAAAAAAAAAAAAATGGAGCGACTATGACAAACGATGGAAAGTCAGACTTTTGAATCGCGCGAAGTCTTCTTCTCTCGCTCGCGTACAATTTCACACTCGTAACACATTGCGGGTTCTTTTGCAACGTTTTAGATGCTAATGCACGTGCGTTATGTTATTTTAATTAACTAAATCTCGCACAAATAAATTATTTATCGAGAGAAACGCCGCGTTGGAACACACGCCCGATTAAAATCACGTGCGGCGTGCGAAAAATCGGGACCGGTTCACCTACTTCGAAAGAACGTGCGCGAAAATAAATCGGCGTTTGTTGTTGCGCACAAAACAAGCGGAGTTGTATCTTCTCGCACAATAAATATACACGTCGTGTAAAGTATAGCTATCGCGCGCGCGCGCGCGCGAATCCTATACGTGATTATCTATACGCGCGCATCGTAATTTGCCGACGTTATTATTACATCCGACAACAACGTACGTACGTACTGCAACGGACGTAACAACTTGTTCCGACTCTCCGCGTAGAAATTCGCGTGCGCCGCCTCTATGCTCTCGCGAGCATTTTCAGAAGCGCGGATTACAGTTATACAATATAACGGGGGCCGGTTATATACGTTGCGATACGACGACACACACACACACACACAAACGGTGTGTCGATCTGATTGCAAGGACTAGTAAACATCGAATTTATTTTATGTTATCTAATGTCGTCGTTCGACCCTCTCGAACAATTTCCCAACGAGACTTTTAAACCAAGCGAAAGCAGACGTCAACACGTGACACACAGTTTCGGAGCATGTTGCGCTTGTGTGTGTGTGTGTGCGTGCACGCGAGAGGTCAGCGATTTTAATTCAGACGGCGGATTTGCCCTTCCACGGACCGGAAGAATACCGTAACCGTGAAATCAAACGGTGTGTTTTCACCAAGTCCGAATACGTGCCAAAGGCGAGGTCGTGTGTGCGAATGAAAAAGGCGAAACACGCACGCACGCACGCATCCACGGGCAGGGCATCGAGAATGGCGCGCGTGACGCACGTGAAAACGCACGCGGTGACTTCTCGGCGACCGATATATCCGGGAGACCCTCCGCGCCAGATGAGCGCCTTTCACATTCGGCATCGAGGGACGAAGGGGAGAGAGGATCCTTTTTAGAAACGCAGCGCACCACAATTGCGCTGCACTATACTTACGCGTGATTTGCGTGCGGCGCGCCGAACCGCGCATGCACTCATCACAGACTGTACAACGGTCGCGCGAGTTTCTCTATTCCGGAACGTATTATTCTATTAAGCTCGCGGAAAAAAAACCTCGTCGATCGCGCGGGCAAGGAAGCCGCGCGATGAGAAATGCGATGATCTTAATGCGGATTCCGGATCGAAACGCCGCCGCCCGGCGGAATAAATCGTCTCTCTCGAATTAACGGCGCACGCTCGAGGTAACATTGAGACGTGCCTGATGTTGCACCGATGTTCCGTTTCGACGTCGGGTATCGACGCGGAGCGATCAATAACGCGAATCGAACGCGGGGGGAGGGGAGATATCGATTGGAACTCTCGCCGCGGATGCTTCTCGAACACACGGAGCTTCGGTTCATTCTAACATCTGCTCCGGGAGTGATTTGCGGAATTAGAAGTGTGTAGAAAAAATAAAAAATTAACTTCCGACACGGGATATTATTTTTCAAAATCTTGCTGAAAAAAAATATTGTTTTCAATTCGCACTGAAGTTCGAACGTATCTCCAAAGTAAACAACAAGAAGCGATATATTATGGGAATTACTTATAGAAGTTTCATTGAAACAAAATCACATTTGGTTTTAATTCGCATCGAATTTAAAACGTATTTAATGACGGGAAGCGGTGCAATAACGACGACACGGGATATGATTTATAGAAAATTCACTGGAACACAATAATCGTATTTGTTTTTTAATTAAAACGTACTTCCGCAATAATAACAGAAATAAGCGGTGTAATAATGGCGACACAGAATATTTCTTATAAAACATTCACTGGAACAAAATCGCATTTGTTTATCAAAACGTGATTCCGCAATAGTAACGGGAAGACGATTTATTTTAATAATAGGCGAGATAACAACAACAACAATGTAAGTGTGTATGAAGCGACGCCGGGACGCGAGGAGAAGATACTTGGAATATAATCTCCGCGCTATCGCGCTCTGCGTGCGGAATCGCATGGACTGTAAGGAGGAACCAGCGAAAAACGCCACGCACGCCGAAGCATGATTCCGGCTTCTTCCTACGCGCACGCACACAGACACACACACGTACACACACACGCGAGCAAATCCGCGTGTATAATATTTATACACAATTAGCGCGACGGTTCGCGCGCGCTCGAACGCAAACCGGCGTTCGGTAATTGCGAGCGAATTAAGACGAGTGACTCTTTAGTACTTAAATCGCTGGCACGATTTCGGACGGGGTTAGCCTCGCGTTAGAGACGGTATCTCTCTCTCTCTCTCGCGTTAATGAGCGTTACGCCATGGACTGTATCACGTCCGAGATAACGGAATATGAGAGAAGACGCGCGACGCGGCGAATAATTAACGGATTTTTAATTGAACGTAAATACACGCCGGGACCAACAGCCGTTTAAATTCGCGTATCCGGAATTTACTTGATTTTCTCCATTTCTACATACACGGTCCTGTAATCAAGTAATTTGCTTTTATTGTTCAAAAGTCATTTCATTGACTTCGAATGTCAAACAATTTAAACGTTCGCACTTTGCGACTGATAAACGAAAAGTGTCGAACACAAAATCGCGTCGGGTTCACCGAGACACTCCGAAAGAGGTACATAAAACGCGAAAACGTCAAGCTAGTAACGTTATAATACGGCGGTAGTGTATTAAGATCGGAGTGATTTATGCGTCGTAAATAATCAGCATGCGCGTATGTAATTTTCGCGTGTTCCGGAACCGCGAGATTAATACTCGACCGATCCCTCTCTCTCTCTCTGTCCTCTCGTTCGGTGGACATTATTTATGCTACTTGACGAATCATTAGCGCGCGATGGTGATAAATTATTAGAATCGCCGTCACAACACGCACCCGCCGCCTTGTATTGCGCAGACGCAGGCTCGTTATATTCGTTCGCCGACAAACTGTATGAGAATTTATTGCGCGAAAATGCGCACTCGGATCTGCGAAATTATTTGTCCCGCGTTGGTTATAAAAAAAAAACTAAACATTCGCCTTACAACAAGATACAATTTTTTATTTTAACTCCCTGCCTATGAACAAACAAACTGACAAAGTTTCTTTTTAATTTCATTATCGACGCTCCTGCGAATTTTCGACGTAGCAAATCGAGATTCGATTTGCTACGCGCCGCCGAGAAGAAAGTGTTGGATTCGAACTGGCATTTCCGCGAGCGCGTTCTTCTTCTTCGTGCTCCACGCAATATTTCGCTCGCGAGAGCGCTTGTTTCCGCGCCAGGGAAATGCCCTCGGTTTTACAACAGTGCGAGAATCAACGTTGAGATCACGGGGGGAGAATTTACAGCTTCGCGCGGTTCTCGGACGATCGCGAGGAACGTTCAGGCGTCGAAACGACGAGGAGAAAAATAATAATCGCGACGAATTCAGATGAAAAAGTTATCGCTCGTCTTATCGATGAGAGCAGCAGTTCGCGCAAAGAAGTTATAAATTTACAAGGTAGAAACACTGGGGAGAAAAAAATGCATTAGAAATATTAAAGCGGCGCGAGCGGAGTTTTAATCGGAGCGGTAAATCTAGAAAGCCGCTTAACTGCGGCCGATACTCGTTTGTCGGTGACCGGGTGCGCAATCACCGCGGATTACGTTTTACAAAACGAGCGATTTAGCTCGGAATGTACTTATATTCGTTCGACGCTCTTCCGCGACTAGCCGAACAATTAGCGGCTAACGGTAACCGCATTAGGCGCGGGTGATATTTAGAAATCGCGCGGAGGAGGCGGCGAGTGAAATCCAAAGCGAACAAGCGGCGAGCTCCGCAGCCCACTTCTTCTCATTATAACCGTGTACGAATGTTATTTCGATCGGACGCGTTTAAGTTCAACCGATGTTTAAGCTCGGAGAGAGATCGGCGCACACGCAATTTTATCGCGTCTCCGAATCGCATTGTAATATCGCACGCGCCGAAAGTGGTCCATCATCTTTCTCCAATTTAACACACGCGGTTAAAATAAAAACGATGCATCGAAGAATCTCTTTTTTTTTTTGTTTGTTTAATTGGGCGCGTGAAAAAGAAAAAACGGAAAATTATTATCATCTTATTTTCCGACACGGAATTTTGTTCCACTCTTGTCACGCGAAAACATCTGGTGTGTGTATAGAGTAGAAGAGAGAAAGAGAAAGAGAGAAAAGAAAGAGCGTGTTAAGAAGAGAAATTGCACTCGGTTATTTACACGCACCCCATTTGAGGAGCAATCGAGCCGAGTTTCGATCGCGTGATCGCACACCTTCGGTGGAATTTTTCCTTTTCGTCAGACGGACGATGCTCGTTGTCTTCTTTCCCCCCCCGCGAAATACACGCCGCCCCGTAAATCGACCCGCTTCTTCGGAGGAAAAATTACGGATCCGCGCGTTAATTGTCTGTTATCGGCCCCACTTGCCGGGAAGCGAAACACGTTTGCTCCAAAAAAAAAAAAGAACAAGTAGCTTCAACATTAGGCTCTTCTCTAAAAAAAACAAACAAATTTGCTATCATCAGAATAAATTGCTTCTAATAACCGCAACCGGGCTTGTTGCTCGTACCGTCTATTTTTCATCACGTATCTCCGGGGCAAAAAGTGTGCCGCGCTGAAACAATATTATCTCTCTGTTCTCATTCCGGCGATGACACATTCCGACGGGAAAAAGACGCACGTGTACAACGCGAGGTCTAATGACAGCGATTAAAAATCTTATTTTTGTTCAGTCGAAAGGCAGAGGGAAAGGGGAGGACGGATGTCGGCTTTCGGCGTTCTCTCGAATTCCGCGGGGAAAGTGTAGCGAGGAGAATTCCACTCGCGGGTTTCCGCGTGCGCGCGCGCGCGCGTTAGCACGTAATCGCACAATCAACCGTAAATTTCCCCGGGCAAATGGGTTTCCCATCGCGTGCGCATACCACGGCGGTGCAGCACACATGTTGTGCGCGCACGTACTACACACGGGACGACTATCAACAATGAGAGATAAACATCCCTTCTGCCCGATCGAGATTTATGAACTCGCTGCGAGCGTTGCGTTCCATAAAGCGCCGCCTTTAAACGTCCGCGGCGTGTTAACTAGCCCCGATCAACAGGAAGAAGAAGCGCACAGGCGCGCGCGCGCGCGCGATACGTACGACCTCGTACTCTTCTCGGATGTCGAGTGGAATTTCTCTCGCCGTAGGTTCCTCGTATACCTGCCGTATCTAATTTCGCCGTAGCAATGTCTCGCACGGGGAGGCGAGAGGAATAAATAAATAACTTGTTAAATGATCTCTCGAAGATAAATGTAAAATATCTCTAATACATGTGCGTGAGATAAATGCTCCACTGGCCGGATGCTTCAATGGCCGGGCACTCATTAAGGAAATAATTAGTAGAAGTATGTAAATATATTAGTCGCAACAATTCTCAATGTTTTAAATATATTTTTTAACATATATTTTTCACTGCCTTAGTTTATGTATAAATATACAAGTACTGTGTTATAAATTATTTCTTGAGTAAATGTCCGGCCAATGGCACTTGTCCGGCCGTTGAGCCGATGTGTTCAAATGTTACACAGACCGAGCACTCATTAGAGAAATAATTATAGACACACGTGAATGTTGCTCGTAACAACTTTCAATGTGTTTTAAATAAATTTTCCAAAATGTATTTTTCATTACTTTAGTCTCTAAATTTTTCCATAAGTGTACAAATGTTTGTAAATTATTTTAAATTATTTCTCGAACAAGCGTCCGGCTAGTGGGACAATTTTATTTTCAGCGGTGTGTTTTACGCGTTACATGTTTCGTGAAACAAAAAAAAAAAAAAGGTAAAATTTCGAACTCGACTCTCCTTAGAAGCTAATTGACTTGCCGCGCGGCAATGAGTCGCGTCGCAGAAACGAGAGTGCAATTTTAATTCTACAGCCGAATGCACTTCTGCGCGCGCGAGACACTTCCGCCTCGCTACTGTTAACGACTACAACGAGATGTCATCATTCCGCCTTTCCCTGTTTCCCACGGCTGCTTTTCTTCTTCGTCGTAACCTTGCAAAGTCACTCCCGCCGTTCTTTCGACGCGGTCTTCGTCGTTCGCTAAGTATGTGCTCGTGCGCGAAATTTCACTAGCGTGTAGTCGCAATTAAAAGACAACAGAACAACGAAAAAAAAAAAGAAAAACGTTTATGCTCCGAGCTCTAAATACGATCATTACAAGATGAAAACGTTCGAATGCGTATAATACACTCGTGCGCGCATCGCCGGACATTTTCTAAATAATTTAACCGTCCTCATTAGACGCACATATGGCTGGCAAATAACCGTCGGACTCATTTATATAATTACGAAAAGGTTTTAATAAGCGATTTCTCCCTCTCTTTCTCTCTCTCTCGCAATCGAAAGCGGCATACCATTAAACTGTCAGCGTGCGTGCGCGCGCGTTTCTTGCCGCGAAGTCTCGCATTTTCTTTCGCCGGGGAGCGCGCAACCGCTCTCGGCGAGCGCAAGAATTTAATGACCACCAGGAAGTGATTGTCAAAAGCTACAACGTATTTAAACGTTAATTTGTGGAATAATAAAACGCGTACTTAAAATATCGTTTACGACCGCGCGGTTTCCCGCACGAACGGGAGGGAAAACGGACAACACTTGCGCGATAATCTCTGCAAAAACTGTCGAAAAGGTGAACATAATTTTTTTTTCGTGTGTGTATTTCGACTCTCCAACGATCGCGAGTATTTTCGCGGAAAAAAAAAAGAAAAATTGACGATGGGAGATTCGCGTCCACAGGGCGCGCGAGAGAGGCGATCGCGCGGGTGCTTTTGAAACCGGTCGAATGAGAACGGAACACGAGAACGTACACACGGGTGGATCGGTCCCGAACGAGTTGCGCGAGTTGCGACGGTTCCCACTGCAACAGGACACCGATGACGCGCGCTTGCTCGCTCGTTGTGCTGCGCCTTCGCGCGCAAGCAAAACGCATTCGCGCGAGATGCGTATCCGCGTCTCGTCCCGCCACGACGGACGTATCGAATGAAACGACACACCCTGAGAACAAAATAAAAGATATACGCGCGACGTTTCAAGACGTCAAGACGTCAGTCTGGATCTTTTGTTTTTTTTTGTACAAAAAAACGCGTGTAATTTTGTTTATTCGCGCTCAGAGAAGTTTATCTCCCGCGTCTCTCGGATGGATCGGCAATGAGGAAATTGATTCGCGGTATTCGGGAATCAATGATTTAATATTTCAATACGAACCAGCGCGTGTATCGTATCCAGGACAGTCTCGTCAAACGGACAATCGCTTATGCAAATCGCCGTCATGTTTACTTTGAACAATACGCTTGTCGCGTTATCGAGATTTAATGAAGTTATTATTATTATAAGTTTTATTTACGAGCCTCATCAATTTCTGTCGTCCGCTTGTAATTAACAAAGTTTATTGGTTTCTTTTCCTTTTGACGTTTCATGAATTTTTGCTCCTTGTCGCAACCACGAAGGATACATATATATTTCCGTTAAATAAAAACGTCAATAAGTAAATTATTCGCGCGCTCGCAGACATTGACTTTCGCGAATCGTCTCGATGAAGAGAATTTTGCATACACCATCTCCTGACATGTTCCCCTGACGGTTTCGACGGTACGGTCGATTAACATTTTATGCCCCGCGGAAAGAGACACGCGCGCACATCACGTCGAAGAACACGGCGAGAAGCGCGAGCGCGTCGAGATTCACGCGAAACGCCTACGCCGCGGCCCAACCTCGACTTCATTGTCTGCGCTTTCGAGACGTTTCAAGTGATCCTCTCGTTTTGAAATTGTCAGCAATTAGACGTCGCGCTTAAGATAAGAAGGAAACGACTCGATGAGCGAGCCAATGAGAAATGCCAGAAGTCATTGGCCTCGCCGTAGACTTGAACCTTCCTCATTTTTCTCGCCACGTAAGACGGCCGAGAAGATGCGATCCCCGCGCGCGTTGAAATTGTGTGTACACGTTAAAATGTTCTCCGATCTCTCTCTCTCTCCTTCTCTGCGCTCTGTTTGTCTAACGGTTTACTGTCCGGCGCGATGAAAATACACGTGTTGCGATCTTACCAGGCTCGAATCGCGCGCGAAGAAACATACATCAACGGTTTATTATAATGGCCAGGCCGCCATCGATTACCAATCGTCGTTATCGCACGTCTGACATTGCCCGTCGCGCCGAAGTCATATCGTTATCTCGCGCGATACGCAACCCACGTTATCTTATCGGAGCCAGGTAATCCGGCTGTCTCGCACACGATCGACGTGCAGGAAAAATAAACTCGTTGAGAGAATTTTTTCGAAATAAAATCGGGCGAGAGAAAAAACTTGAAAAAAAAATCAGGCAAATTCAGGAGAAAAAAATAGAATCTATAAAAAACTCGCCGCTTAATATCAGCCGCGAGTGGCGATTGTTAAGTCGCGGCGCAAAAATTAATCGCTATAAAATTCTCGCGGCTCTCGATTGGTCGCGAGAGATCGAGCGATCGTCTCGCATCTGAGAGACGAGACTCTGCGATGAGAAATCATCACGCGCTACTCGGAAAACGTCGTCTGACGAATGTCTTGGATCTCGCGTTGCTCTCGTTGCGCGCCGACATTAACCTTTGTTAACAGCCGACACGCAATCGATTCTGTCTTTCTCGTTCTCTCTCTCTCTCTCGGTGGGGCGTATCTCGCAGAAATAGAAACTGGATTGCGACTCGATATACCCGCTCGCCTTGACGGCCCTTAATCGGCCGATCGGAATTAACATCGCGCGACGTATTTTTTTTCTCCCCTCTTACGAGGAAACGTTTCCTCGTCATTTAAAAGCGCGCGACACAATCGCCGCGAGCGAGTCCTTCGTTAAGCGCTCGTAATCGGCCCGTATTTGGATCGCGGAATTAATTAAGAGAATCTTCGCGATTAAAAACCAACACGAGCGCGAGATTCTTCTCTCGATAATACGCGTGCCCGTCGTAAAGAATAACGTGAAGAAAATTGTCGCAATTCGACCTTCGTCGAATCGAGATTCGATATCAGCGTATCTGAGTCACGCTGATATTATACAAATCGCGATCACGTCAAACCGATTTCTCTCGGAGCACATTAGTCATGTTTCCATTTTACGTTAAGGGGATCAATTGTATATCACGCAATGTAGTGAAAATTACAAAAGTGAGCAAATTTACTAAAATATCTATGATCTTATTGGTCAACAGCGGCTGCGTTCGTTTTTTACTGGCAGTACTGAAAAATCTATATAGTATATGTGACATGAATCTATAGATTTTCAGTACTGCCAGTAAAAAACGAACGCAGCCACAATCGACCCCCAGCGTTGGTTGCAACCGTAGAATTGTGCGCGACGACCGATCGGTCGTCAACGCAGTCGTCAATGCCGGACGGGAAGGGACGGGAAACATATGCTCACGGAACACAATTGAAACCTGCGCGCGCATGTTTCCTCAGCACCGATCCGCAATACAAACGAGTGAATCATTCGCGATCAAATCACGAGGACAAAATTCAATCGAAAATAAAACTCGACTTGTTAAAACATACGCGTCTTTGCATTAAAACAAAAAAAAAAAAAAAACAATGAGAAGAAAAAAATTGTAAGAAACCACGTTAGAACAAACGTTAAAATGAACGCAAATCGATCGTTGGCAAAGAAAATTAGATACTGCCAGGAGAATTTTTTAAACGCACTTTTTCGTACGACGGTTTTCTTTTCCGAGGGATTCAAATGCCGCTCGCAGGCGCACACACGAATATCTCGCCTGTCACGATATCGCACCAGGTCGTCGAACCGGTCGTTCGAGGGAGAAAGGCGAGTACAGGCGTTAGAGATTATGTCGAGCGAGGACTGTCAAAAAGAGAGAAAATCGAGGCGAAACGGAACGCTTGCAATCGCGACGTTAATAAAGACGGCACGTAAATCCGCGTGTCGCATTGTCGTTTTTACCTGGTCTTGAATCTCTGCGTGTCGTCCTCGCCGGCCCACATGTCTGCTGCTTTCTCACCGTGTCTCGGTCTCGAGATTCTCCGTCCGGCTAACCTCGACAGCGCCAACGGACAACGAGACAAGAATGTCCGCGTGTTACAACCGTTGTCCTCTCTTTCTCGGGGAGAAAACAATGCGTACGTGGCGCGCGATCACACGAAATTTGCACCGGCGGCACAGGCGCGGACGCGAGTGAAAGACGCGGGTCAAGCTGGGTCACGTACGACGCACTTGGCGCTTCCTCCGTTCGTGTGGATTTCGGAGCGCGCGCAGGGTTAGCGCAGCAGAGAGAGAGAGAGAGAGAGAGAAAGGAGGGGGAAAGAGAGAGAGACAGAAAAGAGCAGACGACGAGCGGAGCGAGAAGGTGGGAGCGAGACAGAGAGCGCAAGTTGAGGCCCAAAGAAAGACGACGACAGACGCGCCGCGAGAGAGGCGCCACCTCCGAAAAGTCGAGAAACTCTCGCGGGTGAAGAAATAAAAAGAAAAAAGAATTTGTACACAAGCCAAAGTATGCGAGAACGCGCGCTACGCTCGGACGATTGACCGCTGCCGTTTGTGCACGATCGCGAAATACTGATAGCACGGACCGGCGCGGCGTGAAGTTGCGCGCGAACGGCAGGCAACTTCCGAGAGTGCGCGAGGAAAAAAGAGGGACGGAGTGCGAGAGAGAGAGAGAGAGAGAGAGAAAGAGAGAAAGAGAGAAAGAGAGAAAGAGAGAAAGAGAGAAAGAGAGAAAGAGAGAGAGAGGCAAGAGAGAACGTGCGCGCGCGGTGCACACACACACACACAACGCAGCAAGCGTGACCGTATACGGGGCCTTACGTGGTGCACGGATTCGGGGCGAGATAGGAAGGGATGAATAAAACGCCCTTGGTCCGCGCAGACCGCAGAAAACACTCGCAGACAATACGATTAAAAAAAAAGAAAGAAAACGTGTTTTTTCTTTCCTTAGGACGCGGACACACTTTACAAATAAAATGCTAAAAAAAGAAAATTGTTTACAAGAAAAAAAAAACGTTTTGATTCTCGCGCTACAAGAGTGAATGAAGTTGCGTGCGCGAAGAGATCGGGGCAGGTGCGAGAAACCTCGCGAGAACTTCGCCCGATGCGTGCGTCGGGCCTTAAATCCCCCTCGGGGCCCCAATGAGTATTTAGCTGCTCCGGAGGACTTCGTTTCTTAAGACTCATCAGTCACGGACACCGGATGATTTCCTCCTCCCGGTGGAACGCGCGTGTTAAAACCGACCCACAGCGACAGCGGTTATATTTATCTTTGCGAACCGTGTCGCCGCCGTCGTGCCGACTGCGCGTTTCTCGTTTTCTTCCTTTTCCGTGTAAAATCTCACGCGCGCGCAGCGGCGGCTACTTAAAAATACGCTCAACCTAACCTACTTCTGGAGAGCGGAGGACCGTAATTAACGTCGTCCGCGGCCGATCGTACGGCGTCCTTGCGATTTTTTTACTCCATCGAGATCGATCTTTGTGTATCGGCCTTTAGCTTGTTTTGCCAAAGATATCACTAATTTGTGCATTAACTTGTTGCAACGAGATAATAAGAGATAAGGTCTGGGCCCTCGTAAATTTTCAAGTGGATGACGAAATCAATTCTCACCAAAATGACAGAGTCCGCGCGATGACTAACCGGTCGTCATCGCACCAATTATCTAATCTTATTACCGCCGAGCAGGATGTCTAATTATTACACATTAATATTAATACGGAGAATTTATTTATCTCGCGGAGCAAATCGGAGCCTTAAAAGCCTTCTTGAACTGAGCGCGCGCGGTTTTCGCGTTCAATTCCCCGGCCGTAATTTCTTTTCATAACGCATAGCGACGCGACTTCCGTCCCGGACTAGAGATCTGATCTCTCGAAATGCGTACGTGCACGTACGCGACTCACGACGAAAACCTTCACGTCGCGCGCGCGAAACGGGAAAAGCACGCGTGGAATTCGAAAACTGGTTTGCGGTCCTTAATGAATTAATGAGCGGTCGGATTAATTAATGACTCGAGATTTTTCGCGGGAGCGTCATCGTTAGGGACAGCTCTGTTTTTCGAACAAGTGCGGTCGAACGAGAATCTCTCCGTGTGTGTCGGGCTCCTGATCCGACATTACGTTACTCTGCCGAATCATGCGCGTTCACGAACATTGAGAGAGGATTGTTATGAGCGCGAAGCGAAGTTTAATTTCACTGTCAATTATGTTGTGCACAGCGAAAGATTCAATCACAGATTAAATCGATCTGATGTACAAAGTAATGGATGTCGAACATGTGCGTAAGATCAGATCGGTACCGCAATATAAACTGTTAATGTTTTCACAAGAACATTATTGCTGTCTTTGATTTATTTTGCGTTACAATATTTACAATATTATTTATTTTAATATTTTTGCTTGTAAGCCGCTGCCTCGCCCCCTTTCGATTCTTTCTTTTCCATTTTTACAAATCTATTACTTTTTATTCATAAATCTGTATGTAATTCTGTGTGTCTTTAATAAAATTATTATTTCAACAGTTGCAAAGCGAGCAACAAATAAAAAAAATCAAGATAAATTTGCGAAAACCGATAGATTAAAAGGGAGACGAGTCATCGCAGATTCGAGAATTTTTTTCGCGGCGCGATCGCCGATACGACCGCGAAACAAAACAAAAACCCAACGAACGGAAAGCCGCTTAGTCGCGAGATCGCGGAATTCCGCGAATTCGCGAACGTCGCCGCCGCAAATTGCAGGCGTCATTTTCCCCACACGTGCACACGTTCGCGTGGAAGCCTTTGCTGAACACAAGCGGCGGGCTCGCCGGGAAACGGAGAGGAACACAACAGGATTGAGAGAGAGAAAGGGAGACAGACTGGACGAAGGACAGTGAACAAAGGGTGGGCAGAAACGACTGTGTACCTGTGCAATTACGAGGCTTCGGGGGCCCTAAACGTATACGCCTCTACGCGGCACGCTAGGAGCCGCGCGATGACTCACAAACTCGCATCGCTCGCACGCGGCGCCGCGTAACGCGCGCGGGGATGCGTTCGATGCATTCGAACGAGGTTGTCTCGGGGGAAAAAAAAAAACGCCGAGTTTCCAGAAAGAACCGGAGGGGAGAGAAACAAAGAGACTCGAGTCGCCGCACGTTTTACGCCGTAAAAACCGATCGGGGAAAAATAAAATAAATTATTCAATTCGTTTTCTATGAATTATTTCAGCGGACTTAAAAAAAAAAAAAAAACTTTCTTTTCACAAAACAGCGTCGCGGACTCGGCCGAGTCTCTCTCGCTTTACGACGCGAACCTAACGGCGTCAATTTAATTTTCCATTTTTATATTCGACCGATCCGGTGTAATAACCGAGGACTAGATCGCGATGACGTGGGCGTCGTTCGTGTCAGACTTGTGTGCCCGTGGCGCCCGTGTGGTCTTTTACCGCCCCGGCAACAACACGCTATTACGTCGTTCTCCCTTCTCGTACGTATGTGTGTGTGCACGTGCGCGCACACAACTGGCAAAAATAATGAGCCGTCTGTTTATTATCGGCGAAAGTACCGCGCGCGACAAAACACAAAAGTTCTCGCAATATCTTGTCAAATTGCGGATCGCGCAATTACGTCCCGAACGCGGGAGAGAAAAACTTTTCGCGGCGGGATGTAACGGAAATCCAAATGGAAGAAGACGAGACAAACAACGCATCGCGAATGAACGTATATAAACGAGCGACGTGTTCCTTTTAATTGCACACCCGGAATTTAATTCGGGTCTAAATGTAAAACGCTTCCCGTAATCGCGTCTAGGACACATCGCGCGATCGCCGACAAAGCGGCGAGAGGAAGACACGGCGTTCCTCGTGCGCGCACGAAGCTTCCCGTTTATTGCGAGCATGCACCGGGCTCCGATGATTAGATCCGATACATCGCGGTAAACCGCCGATGTTTTTCCTCGCGATACAACGCCGAGACGAGGATGTCCGACTTTATAAAGTTTCGATAGAGAGAGTTTCCGTCTCTCTTTCATCCGTTGGTTGGGTGTTTTTTTTTTTTCGTACACGTCCTCTCTTTCTCCTCTCGCAAAACCGCAGGACTTCCTCAATATTCTACGCGCGCTTTAAATACACGACGAGTTGTCTCGTCGCGTTCGAGGCGTAAAATTACACTCCGGCCACGATCCCCGGGGAAAATCTTTTACGGCCGATACGTACCGTGTTTCTTGCAAACAACGGGGACGCACAAGTGCATACACATGTATCGCTCTGAAACGACCGATTCCAATTTCAATGACAGTCTTTTATTATTCGAGCGAATAAAAAAAAAATCGAGAGCAAAATAAAGGCGTGCGAGATTAGACAGCGAGAAATATATTGAAAACAAATTCAAACTTTTACGACCGGCGTGTATCGCGTTTCCAAACAACGGGGACACAATGTATATGTTCCAAAATGATCGATTTTAATTTCGATGACTTTCGTTACATCGAGAGCAAAATAAAGGCGTAATTAGGTAGCGAGAAATATTGGAATGTTGAAAAGAAATTCAGTTTTTTCTGATTTCGTATGATTTACAATAAATTAAATTAAAATCTGTTAAAAAAAACAACACATCTTCTAGAAAATACGTTCCTTGACTAACAATTGCGTGCGTGCTTGCGATTGCTTTATTTCTGACATTGCAGCACAATTTCAGACTTCCACGCACGTCTGAAAATTCGTACTAGAATGTTATGTATTTTTATTTCTACACACCGCGAATTGTATCGCCGCGTCCTCTGTTGTTGATCACGCGAGTCGTGTTGTTCTCGCCAATTTATCGATGGCGCATAAACGGTTGAAAGCAGCGGAGCTGCTGTCATTCGGAACAAAATTAACTTTTGATTATGTAAACTCGATACGCAAAGTCAAAACAATGTCTGTCACGGACATCGATCGTGAAATTCTGCATAAAATAATATTCGTGTAACACAACAAGATGACGCGAACACGTACAAGTGAAGAAAACGATTCGTTTTATTTCAATTAAATAAATTACGTATTTTGAAATTACGCCACTTGTAACGTTGTGCTCATTAAGTAATTGAAAAACAATTTAAGGAAATGTTTCGAGTCAATAAACAATAGTACGCGTATTAAAACTTTGTCCGTGACCATATTGTCGATGACGGTGTGCGATAAAAAATGTCGGCGTTATATCCGCAAATATCCGGTTCGGAGGACGAGAGCTGCATAATAAAAAAAATTTCGCACGCAACATGGCGTGCGTAATTCGACACACTCTCGAACCAACTGTCTAATTTGCGAAGGGTTGCCACAAATTCGGCTCGATATTAACGCGAGATGAAAGACCGGCCAGGCGAAGTTTTAGATTTTATAATTTTGTTACGAATTAATTAAATTAAATTTTCAACGTAAAATATTCTTCCGCGAAGTAAATCGAAGTTAAATTTAAATGACGATTCTTTTCTATGCGGTAAAATTTTCCAGAATTCTATTCGAAAATTACAAGTAAACAAATGTGGTTTTCGTTACGTGAGACCTCGGCACGGTAAAGTTACAACAAACTCCGAAACAAACATGTAAAAAACTGACACACGAAATTTTAACGAACGATCCAAGATCGAACACGTCGATCGAAAAATTCAACTCGAAATTGTGCATTTACTTGACGTTTTAGAAAGTTCGCGACCCCGCGATGTTGTGCACTTTCAAATTTTGACCTTCAAGGTTACACACAGTTTTCAATAAACCTACAGTTTTGCATAAAATCCATTGCCTCGACTCAAAATCAACAACGTTCGAGCAACCCTCCCGGCGCTCCAACGCCGTTCTCGTTTTTCAAACGGTACACGAGCACATTAAACAAACAAACCCGGTCAGAGGGACAGTTTGTTGATGCTGATTCCCGTGTGTGTGTTCGCGCGCGTCTATTATTATTTAAATATATATAGAACAATCCCTTCCCGCGACAAAGAGCGAGCGATACAATCCGGCGCTCGTAAACGCGAGCGCAATTTTTCTTTCTTTTCTTTTTGCGCGAGGCAACGCCGCCGGTTGACGAGCGGTGGCGAGAACCTCCCCACGATTCGGAGAGACAAGCAAAGTAGCGGAGACCGTATTATTTATGTGAGAGAATTCGCGTGTGTACTCACTTGCTGGATTTCCGGCCATCCTGCAAGCCTTGGAACATGTTGGTCGACGTCATCTCGGCGACGGGATCGAGGAAACCTTCGCACAACGCGGACAACGAACTCACGAACAATTTTGCGGCACGCACCACCGACGAACTTACCGGCCGCGAACGTCGGACTGTTCTCTTTGTCGCACGGAAATCAAATAGTGTCGCGACGCGCGATTGGTCGCCTCGGCTGACGCCGGTCAGCTGACGGCAGTGACGTGCGAACTCCAACGTCCGTGGGGCGTCACCGGAGCCCCTCGCGGAAATAAACAAAATAAAAAACGTACGTTGTTCGAAAAGTCAAAAGTATTAACGTTGGCGCCACTGACGGCGGCGGGAGAAAATCATCCCCTTGCTCTCACGCCCCTGTTCCGCTTGAATGTACGTCATTTCTCCCATCTAGAACGCGTACGTTTTCTATGGAGATGAGAGGTGTCGCATTTTTTGACAAGTTACCTTTAATATAAAAATACCACGTGTGTCGCAATCAAGATTTAAAATCCATCCGCACATAACCGACGAAAACAAGTGATTCGCAAATTAATTAAAACGCGCAAATTCTTGCTCCCTCGCAACGGGAAAGAAATCTTCCCGGCAATGTGTCAAGTTTGACAGTTTCTTTGTTTTGACTGTCTTTTAACTCGGCGACAAGATGCATCGCCACGACATCCTGATCCAGGAGATCGAAGGCATCGACGATTACCTGGGCCCGACGTTCAGGTGAGCGCGAAAATCGACAGCTCCCGGGGGTAGGTCGCGAGATACCTTCTCGAAATACGCGCCTCATCCCTCGAATTCACCCCTTCACGCAGGTGCCACAGTCGCATGTGCGCACTCGGGGTGGGTGACTTTAAAGATAGGGGTGGTAAAATAGTCGTGCGCACATACACACACAGACACAATTCGTATTTCGAACGATTTTTGTAACAGGGTAGTAATATGTCAAGAGTGTCAATTAATTCGTCGCAAAACATTCTCTTGTCGTCCATGGCGCCGAAACACGAGTATCTGCTCTTCGAAATAGAATCAACCGATACCAATAGCATAGGTCTTGTTTTTAGGTATTAAAACCCGGAAGAAAGTGTGCGACACACGCATAAGTAAAACAATGTGCGATTTGTGACAGACTTGACATCGTGTTTCTCGTTTACAGAGCAATTTACGATGGCCAGGAGCATCATAAGTTTATGGAGAAGCTCGATGATCGTATTAAGGCTCATGACAAGGACATTGAGAGGATGTGCAACCATCACTACCAGGGGTTCATTGATTCCATTCGGGAGCTACTGCAAGTTCGCTCTCAAGCGCAACAATTAAATGTTAGTTTATTTTTTTTTTTTATTTAAATCCAGCTACTGCGCTCAAAGCTGAAACAATAAGTTGCACAATAAGTCTGGATGTTGGCTAGAGAAAAACTATTTTTTTGTTTTATCATTACGTGCAGGCAGAAATTTTGGAGCTTGACAAACGTATTACCTCGACATCCTCCAAGGTGATTGACAAAGGTGAGGAGCTTGTGAAGGCTCGCAAAGTCGAGAGCAACATGGCAGCTGCCGTGGACAGTCTTACTATGTGCCTTCCCGTCCTAGCTGCTTACGCGAAACTACAGAAGCAATTGAAAGACAAGCGTTACTATCCAGCGCTGAAGACACTGGAGCAGTTGGAACACAACGACTTGCCAAAAGTTACGAACTACAGATTTTCCTCACAAATCACGCAACAGATTCCGGAGTGAGTTCTCGGGGATATTTTGTTGTTTTCTATCGCAAGCAACGTTGTGAAATTCGTCTTTTCTTCAGATTGCGAGAGAATATTAAGGACGCGTCTATGTCTGACTTGCGAGACTTCTTGGAAAATATCAGAAAATATTCACCGAAGATCGGAGAAGTCGCAATGAGACATGTGGGTGCAATTTTCACGTATTCGCGCGAGTCTGCTTTCTGTTTGGCAAACAGCGAGATGTGCCAACTCTGGGATATTTAGTTTTGTATTTTCTTTTTCTACAGACTGCCGAACAGCTGGCTGCTGAGGCAGAAATAATCGGTAGAAAGAAGAGAAGATCTCACACGAACAATCAGACAAATGAGGGCGAGGAGGAACTGAGTGCTCAAGATCTGATGGATTTTAGTCCGGTGTATCGTTGTATGCACATTTACACCGTGCTCCGAGAAGGAGAAACTTTCAAGAATTACTATAGGCAACAGAGAAAGCAACAAGCAAGACTGGTTTTACAGCCGCCCATTAACATGGTAAAAAAATCGTCCGAGCGATGCCAGGTCGGAGCGATTTGTTTGTACGCTCCAGTAATTCGAATTTTTTTGTTGATTGTCAAATTTCTAGCACGAGAGTATAGTCGGGTATCAGACCTATCTGTACGGCATTGTCGGTTTCCTCGTGGTGGAGGATCACATACTGAACACGGGCAACGGATTGGTCACTCGCGCGTACCTGGACGAACTCTGGGACATGGCGTTGTCCATTATAGTCAATGCTTTGCGCACACATTCGGTAAATAATCGTGTTCTTTTCGCAACTGGAAAACACGTTAGAAGATATTTATCAGTATTTTGTATGTTCAGGCGTATTGCACGGATGCCAATCTGATATTAAAAATCAAGAATCTTATTATGCTGTTCAATACTACCTTGGGCGTAAGTACACGAGTCGTCTTTATCCTCTCATTGTTGCATAATTTGTACGCAATCGAACTGTTTTTTCGTTTGAATCAGAATTACGGTTACACTTACATGGGACATCTTTGGGACTTGTTGCAAGAAATCAGAGTTCATTACAACGAGGTGTTGATGCAACACTGGGTTCAAGTTTTTCGAGACATTTTGGACGAAGACAGTTTCCTACCGATTCAAGTGAGTATTGTACTCACACTTGGACGAAGGCATTTTTGATCGGTAACTTTTGTTTATTTTTGAATTGTCAATCGCTGTGCGTTAGGTCGCAACGCAAGTGGAATACGACGAGGTCCTCAATCTCTTTCCCTATCACGACGAGGAGTTGCAGAAAGCCGAGTTTCCCAAGAAATTCCCATTTTCAGACATGGTACCGAAAGTGTATCAGCAAGTCAAAGAGTTTATTTACGCCTGTTTAAAATTCTCCGAGGATTTGAACTTCACTCAGAAACAGATCGACGATATGATTTGCAAATCGACGAATCTCCTGCTGACGAGAACGTTCAGCGGATGTTTGTCGTCCTTGTTTCGCAAGCCGTCTCTGGCGCTGTTGCAAGTTGTACAAATTATCATAAACACGGGATACCTCGAAAAATCCACGACATATCTAGAAGAATTTGTATCTAATATCACTGGGTAAGAATTTCTCAACACACCGCCCGTTAATTTCCCTTTCCCTTTGCGTTGTCACCTGTTATATGTATCAAAGTTCTTCAGCACGTCGCACGAGGGTCAATTGAGCTCCATGAGCGTCGAGTCCGCCATGTTTCGGGTCGCGCGGGACGACGCTGAGAAACAAATTTGCGACAAATTGAAGAACAAGCTGGACGAATTCTTGGAGTTGGAGAATTACGACTGGAATTTGGCGGAGCCTCAGGGACACGCCTCGGGATTCATCACGGATCTCATTGCGTTCTTGCAAAGCACCTTCACGTGCTTCACCAATCTACCGGTAAATGTTGCAACGCGGTGCAACAGCATTATACGAGGAGTTTCTGAAATACGTTCAATCAATCGTTAATCATTTCAGGACGAAGTGGCTCAAGTGGCGTGCAAATCCGCATGTTCGCACATCGCGAAAGCCATATTGGGCATATTGATCAGCGAGGATGTGAAGCAAATTTCTATGGGCGCGTTGCAGCAAGTTAATTTGGACACGATACAATGTGAACGTAAATTTCCATAAATTTTCATTGTAAAATTGCGCAACGCGCGTTTTTCAAGAGATAAGAAATTCGAGAATTGTTTGTTGCGACTTTCAGAGTTCGCTGCTTCCGAACCGGTCGGTGGTATACCGGAAGGGACCTTGTTGCAATACTTCTCTCAGCTGAGACAGTTGTTAGATTTGTTCATGAGCTGGGACTGGCCTACCTACTTTCACGATTACGGTCACGAATCTAGTAAATACAACTTGGTAACTCCGAATATGGCTGTGCTTCTATTGGAAAAGTATGTGTGTAATACGAATTCTTACCTCGGGGAAGGTTTTGTATACACAAATTTCGATGACGTATTTTTTTTTTGTTTTCAGGTTGAAAGAATCCGACAAGAAAACCGTGTTCTCCGTGTTGAAGAAGAGCGAGAGGGACAAGAAGAAACTACTCGAGACAGTGTTGAAGCAATTGCGTCAACTGGCGCAGACTACTCAACAGCAGTAAAACTTGTAAAATAGAAAAAAAAATCAATAATGTAATATAATATATATATAAAAAAGTGTGTATATAGAAATATATAAAAAAAATAGTTTTTATATATGCATATATATATAGATCACACACAAAAAAAAAACTAGATCTTTATATTAGATATTCAATATTTATTGTAAACGTTTTTGTTCTTTTCACCTCATATTTTTTATAAAATATACTTTTATAGAGACGTTCTTTAATTTATATTATTTCGCATTAACAGAATATTTAATTGCGTTTACTAGCGAGAAGACTAGTAATGATACGCGCGCAGCAATTTTTTTTTTTTTTTCTACCCCTTTTCAAAGAGATTTGCAATGCACAAATATGATGTGAAAATCAGCAGAGAGTGGGAATTACTTGGAAGTGCGAGACGCGATTGCTCTTGTATTTCCCATATACTTATTATTTTTAATCATTTCTTTTTCTATATAATTGTTATATTACATGTAAACAAGTCACATATCGTACAATTACTGTACAGCAGATTAAGTATGGTGTGTGTGTCTGTATGTGTGTATAAAGTTTCAATTCTTCTATGTCTCGCAATTATCCTCGAAATGAAATACAAAAACAATTATTCATGTAATTGTTTGCTTTAAATCCGCGAGGAACTCTCACATCACGATTTAACAGCTGTTGAAAAAAACGTATCGGTGCCAAAATCATCCGTCTAATTATTATTACCAAAGATGTTATATATAAAGAGAGATATATATATATATATATATTGTGTGTATGCGTGTATGCGTGTGTGAATATTAAAATAGAGATTAAATACAAATCAACAAATATTTCCAGTAAATATATCAAGAGTATAACACCTTGCTTATGAAAAATGTGTATTTAGCGGAGGTAAAAACAAAAATTACCAATAATATCCGTAATGACGAGTCTGTTGCGTGTGGCACAAATTTAGTTTAGCGATGTTTTAATTATCGATTAAGACTAGTCATCGATATTGTCCGGATCCACGTCGTCGGGTAGCATACTGTATTTGTTGGAAGCAACAAAATTCTGTAAAAAAAAACAAACAAAAAAGAAAATGATCGCCACTTCGACGTCATCGTTCTTGCCGCGTTTCATCTTCAAAAATTTTATTACAACTTACCGGAGCTTGCTCGTCTTTTGCCTTCGGCATTCTGCTAATTTCATCTCTTTCCCTGCGGTCCCTGGAAAAAACAAAATGGCAAAAAAAAATAATAATAATATGTGCGAGTATATTTCCTTGCGCGATATCCAATTAGGTATTTTCTCGAACTACCTTTCCGGAGCTGCACGAGCGTCTCGCTCAGTTTTTTGAGACGCTTTCGACGGTGGTCCGGAACGGGAAGCCGGCGGCGCTTTTGCGGGTCCATTTTGCTCATCTGCAGAAAAAAAAATCAACAATTGCTCATCAGAGTCTTTTGTGAGATTGCACGAATTTACGCGTTAATTTACCAGGACGAGCGGAAGCGGGTTGAGACCGGGGCGCGGATCTCTCGGGTCGAGAGCCTCTGTCCTCTTCCGATCGCCAAGTCGGTCGACTCCTTTCTCTATCTTTATCTTTCTCGTCGCGTCCTTCCTGCAGACGAGAAAAGTTATTTTCGCGAGGGTTACGTCACGTCTTTTTATGATGTCATGTTTCGCACATGTGTGGTAACGTTTGAATCAAAATACTTACTCCATTGCGTCTACCCCAAGTACCGTCTCTGCGTTCTCTGCCTTCTCTGGCTTCCCTGGAAAAAAAAAGATTGATGTGATCATCAATTTCTATTTAATTATACGGATAAAAAAATACAAATTACACAAAATTACTTTATTCTGCGAATATCACAAGTAAATGCGCATTTGTTTTACTTACGCCTCTTCTCGGGATCGCGATTCTGCGTAAGACTTGGCGAGACGCTCTTCTATTTCGCGTTCTCGGGCGGTGGTATCTACAGGTTTCGCAGCACCGAAAATGTTGGTCGCCGGTGCGGATGGAGGAGCCGGACGTTGAGCCGGTTCCGAAGTCGTAGATTTCGATTCCGCCGAGGTCTCCTTGTTAGGCTCCGATTCCTCCGCCACCTGGATAGGCTCCACGGGTTTGGTTCGCGGTTGCAGCTGCAACTTCGGTCTCTGTCGCGGCTCAGCAGCTACGCAATCGAAGAGAGCGCATTAATAATTCGAGAACGCGTACTTACTCCCGAGAATCTTAAATTCAAGCGTCACATGCTCACGTTTCGCGTCCCGCTCCGGTCGGCGATCCCGTTCCCACTCGGCATCACGATCGTAATTGCGACGAGGCCCGAAACTGCTGCTTCGATCTCCGTCCCTGTCTCTGCTTCGGCCTCTGTCGCTGAAGCGGTTCCAATCTCGATCTTTACTATCGTCCCGAAAACCAGCTCTGTCCTTGAACGACGATCCCTTATCGTTATTGTCTCTCTCGCGCCACCCGCCAGGTTTGTTATCTTGTTCGTATCCTGTTCAACGGAAAAAGATTGTTGTATTACTCAAAATCCAAAAGAATTCGCTCTTATTTCATCGAGCGTAATTCCCCAAGCTCAATCTCTCAGTAAAGACCGCACTTACTCTCTCTGTCATCACGCCGGTCTCTGTTGTCGAAACGATCCTTGTTATCATATCGGTCTCTGTCGTACCGACTGCGATAAGAATCACCATCGAGCAAATCTTCGCGCGGCCCGCTCCTCCAATCGCCGGATGTGCGTTCCGGATCATCATAATTGTCTCTACGCCCATCTCTTCCCATTCGGCCACCGCGACGATCGTCATTACTGCTGTTCGAGACCTCAATTCTTACTCGCCTCGTTTTAATAGTCTACAGAATAATAAAAAAAAGACATTATTTCCAAAAAAAACAATTAACACAATTGTAATCAAGAAGCGTCACTACAAAGTGCGTGTAGCTTACTGTATTTGTCATTGAAAGAGCATCAATTAGACTCTGCCGATCCTCAAACTCAACGTATCCGTACCCTCTAATTTTATTTTGGTCTTTTGGTAAACGCATATTGGAAATCTGCGGAAAACACGAAAAATTCAAATAAATTATTACAATTGAAAAACAAACGAGTATATATGTTCACTTGAAATATGCAATGAAACCGCGAGAATGACACATTTGTGCGAGAGCAAACCTTCATCTCTGCAAAAAAGTCCGTTAGATCGGCCTCGTCTACATCGTAGGGCAAATTGCTTATGTAAGCTACATAAGGTGGATTTGTGGGAATATTTTCTTCATCAATCCCAGGTCCTCGCGCTGCTCTTGGGGCTGTTGGTAAAATAACTTGCTCCTTGCTACTCCGTGAGGAATAGCCTTCTGCAATATTAAAAGATAGGGAGTAAAAAAAAGTTTTGTATATTTTATTGCAATATGAGAGAGAGAGAGAGATACATGATAAAAACTCATATATTTCACAAGATTACTGCATACGTTAACACAAACATATATAAACAAAAGTGAGCAAATTCTCTGAGGTTTTGAATAAATATTCTGGCTGTTAACAAATTGTACATAAATATTCTGACTTATAGAAGATTAATATGTCATTTTATTCTCCTCTTATACATATACGCACACATACGCGCACAAATTTATTAAACGATCGAAAAGCAAAAGTTGCTTTCTGACACAAATACAAAAGATCAATGTTGTGACGAATCCTTCGTTCAAAATTGAGGCAAAGAGGGATTTTTGTCACTTACCGTGCTCATCCTCGACATCCTCAGCCCAGCTGGAAGATTTCAAAGGAATCGTGGGAACTGGTCCGCTGCCGTCGGCCAGAAATGTGCAAAGGTCGACGGTAACTCCCTTCTTCTTCTTACCCTTCTTGCCTGAAAAGAAAAACGCGCGGCGCCGATGAAAAAAAAAGAAAAAAAGACGTGTCGTCGCGGCAGCGTGTCTCTCGGTGCCAGCGTAACGTCGAAGGGAGCATGGTACGCACGTCGTCGCGTGCTGTTTGGTTAGGTGTGAACATGCGGAGCGGGAAAGAGCGACGCGAGCGAACAGTTCGCGATTATCTTGTTCGGACGGGAGTCGTTCGTTTGTCGAAATTTAACGTCGCGTCGGAGGAGAAGAACACTCACCTGAAGACATGATTACGGTCGAAATTGTACGGGACCAATTTCCAGATCGTGTCTACGTGAACCACCACGGCGCACCGAGCCTGCCTGCGAAATGCGCGAGATGTCTCAGTTTTTCTTAAGCCGCGTTTGGACCTTCACCGTCCGCTGCCAGTGCGTACTCAAAACGCGATTGGCTCGCGAGGACAGGACCTGAACTCGTCTGCCAATCGCGATTTTATAGCACGGTAAAAGCAACTGCACTACCTCCACTTTGTGGGCAGCAAATATGAGAAGTCCCCGATCTGGCATCTCTGAGCGGAAGCTTATCAGGTTTTGATGGCGGGACAGTATAATTTAATAGTAGTATTTTTCCGAGCCGGTCTCTTTCAAGTCGCACTCACAGGCCGCGAGACTACCGGTTGTAATATCTTTTGTAATTTGTAATTTGTTCATTTCTTATTCCCTATAGAGAAATTTTCTTTGGACAGAAAAAGAAATCGGTCTTCCGATTTTTGAAATAAAAAAGGAAATCAGTTAATGCGCTTACTAAATGTTTTTTTTTTATACAAAAGTTTACAATACAGGAACAACCATCGTACTGTTCAAAATCGTCCTTTTTTTCATAGAAAAAGAAAAATAAATGACAAAGTAACATGAAAAACCGCGCGAGTTTCTTTCAATCCACTCTGATTTGTAACGCCGCTACCTTTTCCTTATGTTTTTCCGTACACAAATGCTCACGCAGCAGTATCAGGCCGACTATTCGCACGTCGCACAACTTGCAGAAAATGCTTGCTGACTGCGGCAACGTCTCCCTGTGGAAAAAAGAATAGAACGTACATATAAATTTGTTTTTTTCCTCTCATCGTACGCGACGTTCTCAGTTAAAACCCGACTACTGTTTTCCAGAAGTAGCGTTCAATCGCTCGTCGCGATTAAAATACATCGAAGAGTCAGGAAAACAGGATAGAATCATTTCTTATATACATGTAGAAAAAATGTTATACATACTTTCTGGCAAGACTGTGCAATTCAAGAACATTTTGTACCAATTCCTCCTCCTCCTCATTCCTCTCGTACAGCTGTAGCACTTTGTGGAACGCATATATATTACTTCTCTCCTTCACGTCTTCTGAATAAGGATAATAAGAACTGTCGTAACAGTTCCATTTATACGCGACATCGTCCTCGCTTATCAGCGGCTTCAACGGATTTCTTTGTTTGTCTTTTAGTTTGAACAAACTCCGTTTGATTCGATTCTGACAGTTCACAATGAACTCGTTGTCGGAAACGTTGCAGATTTGCATCGCGTTGCTCATCCAGTAACGTAATTTATTTATCTGTAAAATAAAACAAACGCATTCATTTATCTCCGTATGCGCGCAAGTCGTCCTCATCCGCACGCGACTTATTCAACGCGTGTGGGACGAGACAAAAAGACATTTAAATGATATCAACGTTACCTCCAATATGTCGTCAATTGAGATTTCCACGTCGAATTCGATCTCCATGTCGTTGTCCGAAAACATGGACCGGTTGGTGCAACTGTCCATCGGACCCAGGCCGCTCAACGCCCCTGTGTAATGCATTCGTCGCGAATCGCATCTCAGTTCTATGCGCGGCGCGAAGCAAAGCGCGAGCAACGACGCGAATCCAGGAATATTGGGCAGAAACGTCGTGTTTCTCAGAATCAGATTACCGCTGGAAGACGCTTTGGTCACGCTCTGGGCGACCAGAAGACGATTCTGCGTCTGATCGACGTCGAGAAGAATAGAATTGACGGAGTTTGAATCCACAATTATTTTCTTGGACTTTCCAACTTGTGTCATATGAATCAGTTTCATTTCCAAAGGAGAACACGGACCTCGAAGGAGTACTGTGTTGGTGCAGTCCATCTCGTCAGGCGGGTCGGGATACTGGAATAAAAAATTGTTGCGAACGTAAATATTTATTGCATTTTTCTTTCTTCAAACGTGCGAGACTGAACGTCAGCGATTCAACAAAGCGGGCACTTACCTGCGACACCAAGTAGTCACGATCGTGCTGTTCCTCCTCGTAAAATCGCCTCTCTTCCATCGTGATCTTCTCTATATTCATCATGCGCATTCTCCTCTCGTGATTGTGCTTCGACAAGTAACTCTCTTCCGCCTTCACCGCGAATCCTTTCTCGATCAAAACGTCATTGATGTTTATCTGGCTCTTCTGATTGTGAACAATCAACTCAAGATTGACGACGCTGTCGACGACCGAGTAAATTTGTCCGTAAATCTTATTGCTCTTTTCGACCTGTTTTTTGAAATAATCATTCGAGAGCGTCGACCACTGACCGTAGAAATTGGCCTGACTCGAAGGTCGCAGAGACGCCAATCTGCAACGAAACGCTAGACAGGGAAGTTTCAAGATTTCAGCGTCGTTGATCTTTCGCAGACGATTGTAATGCAACTCGGCCGTGAAGCCGTGATCGATAAAGAGAACGCTGAATCTCCCGTTTCCCAGGGACTCCTCGACCACGGCACGTTCGTAACGAGAGCAATTCTTCTTTCTCATGGGAGCGGCAATTATCTCCGATTTCTCGGGATAACGACACAGTTCTCTCAAGGATTCGACACTGAGCCGTTTCTCGATCAAATTCATGTACTCGGACGTGGCATCGTCGTTGAGACTTGCCCAAAAATGTTCTGGGTTTATAATCTAAAAGCGATCATTGCGAGACCAACGATATACACGAAAAATTATATTATTATTCGAGTTTTTTACAGAGCAAACAAAAATTACCTTTTTTATAGACAGTGGTACAAATGTCACATCAAGTCCGGGCAATTCCGGTCTGATTTTAGGAACGTCATTCTCTATTGGCTTGTCATTCTTGGTAAAATAAAGCTTCTGCTCGAATTTCTTAATATTATGTCGCATCGCCAACTCCTTCTCCATCGTTGTATCATTCAACACTTTTATTATGATCGGTACTTTGCACAGTTTCATCCTGACCGCCTGTAATATAAATACGTCAATTGTGTATATTATTCGTCACACACTCTGTTTCCAAAAAACATGTTATTTAAATCACAAACTCTTGCAACATGTTTTGTAATATATAATTTATAAATATATTTTTTTCTAAACAATTAATAACTTTTTAAGGCTCGTTGAAAATTATACCAAGAAATATATAAGGCCATACAAGCCGTTCCCAGGATGTTGAGCGGAAGCTGTACGTGTAAATATAGCATCCTGTAGGATTTTAAGGATTGAAATCTCAATTCAAAAACTCATTTGTAAAAATTTACAAGTGAACGCGTTATATGTGTACACACACACACACACACACACATATATATATATATATATATATACACGTACAGTTTCCGCTCAACATCCTGGGAACGGCTCGTATGGCCTTATATATTTCTTAGTATAGACTAACGGCGGAAGTTTGTTTCTTGCAATAGTGAATGTAAACACGTGACGAGTTGTCAAAAGATACTGCTATTTGTTTTTCGGGAATTTTCAAATGCTTTGAGAATATCTCTTGAAACTTTTTCGCGTACAAGTATCCCAATTGATCGTTCGGCCATCCTTTGAGATAAACTGTATTCATAGGACTTAAGATGCCTCCTAGAGTCCTGCTGATCTCTTTCTGAAGAACCTCGGGATCGTGCAAGTGTTTGACGAAATAATTGGGATAGAACGCTCCAGCGAGAATAACTTGCAGAACGAAATCGCGATCGTCACCTCAACATAAAATAAGAAAAACCACAAAACGTAAAATAACAGAAAAGAAAACGACTGAGCAATAAATCGCTGAAAAGCAGTCAATAAAAACAATCAAATCGATAAAATATGTCAAAAGAACAGAAAAAAAGAGAAACTGTTGTTGAAAATCACTTGTTGAATGTCGATATGCAAATAATTATAGAGATACATACCTTCCCAAACGACTTTGTTAACATGAGCACTTTCTTGGATTTCACTCTTCATCAACCTGTCAGTGATCTCGTACACCATAGCGTCCAATTCGTGCAGAGCCTTCTGATTCACCCCGTTCATTTCGGCCCATCGTTTCTCGTCCAGTTTGGTAGACAATCGCCGAATCGCTTTTTCCCTCTTCCACTCGTTGTAAATGTTCAGAACAGCGATGCAGTCGCTGTCGGAACCGCAGGCCCATTTTCTCCGAACGATGTAAGAAGATACGTTAGGCCTCAAAGTATTATTGAAGACGTCTTTGACAGCCATGCTGGCTCCAACAACAATAGCGTCCTGTAAGATCCCGAAAACGTGGCCCAACAGAATCAATTTCGAAACTCGAATGTCAAGCGGGAGATTCGCCATTATTCTTCCGAGATCAGTCAACTTTCCGTCGTACGGTTGAAAGGAATCGTCCTCGTTTATCAAAGCTCCCACTTCCTTCAGCACCAGGATGGTATTCGCCAGGTCGACGATATTGGGTGGATCGAGAGCAAGAGACAGAATAGTACGCGGCTCGCCAATGTCCAGGATCTTGGCCTTGAGAACGACATTGGCGAGCGGAGCTCGAAGCAATTCCGGAATGCTCTCTTCTTCGATAACATTCTGAAAGTTTTAGCAATGCATTTAAATTTTTGTCGTGAAACATTGAAGAAACTGTCTTTTTTATGACGTCACATACATGATAGAACGCTTTGGGTATCAATCTGTACACTCTGCCGTCCATCACACGACCGGCTCGACCAGCTCTTTGCATGCAATTCGCTTTACTCGCCCAAGACAATTTTAAGCTTTGATACTGTGTAGCGGAATCGACTTGCAATACTTTTATGAGACAGAAATCTATTACTGAAATTGAAATCGATAAGTTACTATTTTTTTACATATTAAAAAATAAATACTGGAGAAAAAGAGAAACGATATTTATATTAGTTTAACAATTCTCTTCGCAAATCTTTTTTTAAACATTGTTTTCTTTTAACAAAAGATTGTTTTTTCTCAAAAGAAAGATGAGAAATTTATAATTTGTGGCAAATATAAGGTTTTTTTTTTACCGTATTTTGCGTCCGGCACTGTGATACTGCTCTCGGCAACATTTGTAGCAAGTATGATTCGCCTGTGGCCTTTTGGCGGTTTGTAAAATATTCTGTGCTGCTCGGCACTAGAAATCGTTGAATGCAGTATTACCATGTCCCACAACTTGTCCTCATAATTCAACAACAAATAATCTTGCACCTCTCCGATCTCACTCTTGCCAGGCAAAAATATAAGAACGGTGTGTCTCTGAGGTGAATTCTCGCTTTTGTCGTTACGATCAATGTCATCCAGAGCGACGATAATTTTCGCGCACAACTCGATCATAGATTGCGAGATCTTTGGTTCGGCAGCAGTCACCTTTGGCAATCACAAAACTTATATTTATTTCGCGTTATTATACGTAAATATGTATTTACGTATAAATTTACGTATCGCAAGTGTGATCCATACTCACTGGGTTCACATACGAGATTAAGTCGTCCAGGTAATACATCTGGATATTGAACCGTTTCCTTTCCGGTATCCTGATAACACGCGCCGGGACGCTTGTCTGTTCCACTCTCGTGGAAAAATAATCAGCAAATTTGTACACGTTCATCGTTGCCGACATGACAACAACTTTCACTTGTATGATACACATTTTCATCAGTAGTTTTACAATTAGCAACAGGAAATCTACATTTTGATTCCGTTCGTGTATCTCATCCAGTATGATGTGTGTGTACTTGAAACTGTGCTTTTTGTAAATCAGTGTATTGAGAAGAACTTCGGTGGTGCAATATGTCAAGCGGGTATCTTCCGTGACGTCTTGCAACATACCGACTTTGTAACCCACCAGACGATCAAAATCCCTTTCCTCAGCGACTCTTTTGGCAAGACTTATTGCGGCGATTCGTCTCGGTTGAGTAACTGAAAAAAATCATTTTTTGCCTACGATATTAATTCTCGTTTACTTGATGCAAGCTTCAAAGTTTTTGTTACACGTTAGTAAAACAATATTTTTATACATAAAACCGATTTCGACCAATTTACCTATGATGTTACAAAACTGTCTTCTTTTTCTGTAAGTGTTGAGAATAAATTGTGGGATTTGAGTCGACTTTCCGCAACCAGTTGGTCCCTGAATGACAACCACAGATTCTGTCTCTATTGCCGCTATGATTTCTTCTTTGTTAGAAACAATGGGTAATTCAGGATCTGATGGAACGTAGGAAGTATAGACATCTCTCTCATTCTTTTCAAACGAATGTTGCCAGTTTTCTGTTTCTTTCAATACTATGTTCTTATCTATTGAGACAGAAGAATCCTGTTCATAAGAAGTCTCCTGACTATCCTTGACTTCTTCTACTTGTGTGTTTAGCTTTTTTTCACTGTTTAGAATCTATAAATAGAACAGAAAAATATGTACAAAAATATTTTGCCATGAAAAAAAAACAATGTTACTGACTCTCAAGTTGTTCAAACTATTCGACATGTGCATGAAGATATTGTTTGAAGTATTGTTGAAAGAATTGTTTACAACAAATTTAAGGCAGGAATTTCCAACTATGTACATACATATATGACTACGTTTACACGCACTGGTAAAACCGTTTTAATAACAACCATTAAAACAGTTTTATCAGTACGTGTAAACATAGTCTATGTGTACCATATTAACCTTTGAGACATCTTAATTTCTATGGTCACTATGACCCACATCTATATTTTTTCTGCTTTATTTACTTTTTTTTTTAACTTTGTTGTTACATTTTCCATAATAATATTTCATAATTTGTTGTTACATCATTTTACAATGTATTTGAAATATAAAAATAAACAATAAATTATTACAAAATTAGCTGGACTTTACAAGAATTGTTGCAAAAACTAGATTTATAAAGAAACTGTCCTACAATTAAGAGAAAAAAGTGAGTTAACATTTGCATTGTTGTTAAATCTCTCATTATGTTGCTGCATCTTTTTACCTTCAAAACTTGCTCAGCTTCTGATTCCGAGTAATCCTTCACAAAGCTAGCTTCAGCCATTGTTTTGTAGATGAATCAGTTTAAAACTGAGCTACGCACCAACAGTTTTTTGCTCCAGAAAAATTCACGTCTGTAATTTACAAAAAAACACAATAACTACAACAACGTCCAGGTTGTGCTGAGCCATTTGAAGGACTAGCGGTGCAATGGGACGCCGTAACATAAACTCCGACTTGTCAACGATCGTTATATACTTACTTTCAAAGTAAAGAGGTTGTTTCTCAGTTAATCTCGCAATAAACTTATTTGCTTGCACATTTTCAGCAAGAATCCAGCAATGTAAACAAACGCACCTACCTTCCGCGCGCAGGTTTTGAAATTCTTCAAATTCTTATTCCTCTTCCACGAATGGATAACCATCTCTCGAACAAAACCAACAAACTGAGAGTGGAATGTGAGAACCGTGCGTGTTGTCGGCGATAGTGGCGCCGCGGTAGAGCGTCGCGAACCATCGCCAACCAATTGGAACGAAGAACTTCTCGCTCCTGACCAATCGGAACGAAGAACTCCTCGTGTCCTGATTGGTCGCTCGAGCTGCGACTTAATCCGAAGCGGAGAGGGGATTTCGCAGGCCGCGCTCAGCAAACGTGATCCAATCGCCGTGCGACTCTCCACAATCGCGATGTAAACTCGGCGTGTATTCGTCCACAGTGGAAATCGTTCGAAGGAGAGCGCGTCTGGCAACACTGCGTGCGTGCGCACAGCGCGAAGATCGTGCGCGCAGCTGAGCTCGGTCTCAAAAACTGTCCGGTTGCCGTCATCTGTTTCACGATTGCGGGGTAAGTGGCTGTGATTACCAATTAACGTCCTGACATAGCGAGGATTCGGAAAATCGCGACGCGAACATCGTCCGAGTGACGCGCGTCGCGTAATTGTCGCAAAACGCGCGAGTGTCACATGGCAATACGAGCCGCATAACGGACAAATATGTTCGCGGTAGCCGCCGCAGCCGCCGTCGTGATGGTTTGCTCGCGTTTCGCCGCGGACAACTCGACGCCGACAGCGACGACGTCGTCACCGCGTCGCGGTTTCGAGCGCGCGCCACCGCATCTCCGTCGGTTCTCGTCTGTCACGCGAAATTCGCCGGGGAAGAGTTAACCGCCTGCCGGGTCTTTCTTCCCGCGATGGCGGTTTTTCGCAGGTTCGCCAGTTAACGAAGTCCTGTCCGATTCGCGACGATCCTCGGTCGCCGTTCGCAAGCAACACGCCGCTCGTACGTGATTTTTCGCGCGATTGTTTTTTCGCCGCGGGGGGGTTATGCGTTTTCGCATGTTGTATCGTACCGCGCGTGAGCGTCACGAATATCACCTGTCATGGCGCGCGTCCTGACCCGACATCGTCGACAGCGTTTCTCTTTCGCGTTTCTCTTTTCCGTTTGTTGCGTTCTGAGATTGTGCGAAATTCGCGCGGAGTTTGTTAAACATAGCTCAGGCATTTTTCGACTTTATTTACAAACGAACGGTGTGTGAATTTTCAGCGCGCGATTGGATTAGAGATTTCTTCTCTCTCAGCTGATTGACGTCGACATAACCTGACTCGAGTGTCATCGAGAAAACAGACGACAGTCATCTCGTTGGAAACGCGCGGCCACTGTGTTTAGAAGCGGATCCGTTCTGTCAATTCCACCGCGCCGTCGATCATGTGGTGAGAGAGACGGAAAAAGGGGGTGGGCAGCTGTGTGCGTGCGTGTGTGTGTGTACAATGGCGACCGCCACGCGCCATGTCGTGGTCGAGTTTGCGCACGTTCTCGCAAGTTCTCTCTTCGCCGCGTTCTCCCCCGTCATGCTTCGTCGACCCGACTCCCACATTTCCCATGTAGCATTTTCTCACTTGGTCTCGTCTCGAAATGCTTGACATCGTCACGTAACAACCACGCAACTTTCTGAATTATATCTCTTCTAGTCTTCTCTGCTTTTCACTTGTCGCATTTCACCTTGCGTTCTCTCTTTGAGGGAAAAGGGTTGAAGCTCGCGTACAAGCTGACAGTTCGATATGGCGAGAGCTACGATTTCTCATTCGTTCCCTCCGCGACGTTGCGCATCAAAATCGTCGTCGAAAATCGCGTCTCTCCTCCGTTGTTTTTTGCCTGGGAAAGGTTTTGCGCGGAGAGAGAGAAAAAAAAATTTCCCGTCTTTCCCGGAGGCCAAAGAAATGTCCTGGATCACGCGACGTCCTGGAAACCTCCAAATTGCGTCGTGACCGTGTATTGATTTTTCCACCGGAAGAAGCGACCGAGCTGAAGGTTTAGAACATCGTTCGACAAATATGTTTGAGTTAAATTTTGGTATATTTTTCTTACAACGACCTTAAACACAGAAGGAAAGAGAGAAAGGGGAGAATACGCGTGCGTGCGTGCGTACGTGCGCTTTGCCTGTGAGAGAGTGAGAGTGAATGAGAGGGGGAGAGAGAGAGAGGAAAGAAATGAAGAACGCAATGTAGAAAACAGCGTGGCATGTCGAGAAAACATGGTTGCTAAAAATAGCACAAAGCATAAAACGGAGTGCAACGTGCGGATTATTATGCGGGGCGCGACGTGTTCTCGAAATAAACGTTTATTATATACTTTTTTTTTTTTTTTTTTGTTGCACACACGCGAGAGAGTTGCTCGCCAAATCCTCCCCGCGAGGATCTCGCACGCGGAAAATTTGGATTTTTCCGGGGGGGGAAAAAAAATTTGCGCACAACGCGACGTAAAACCTTGAAATCGCGAAATGCGCAACAGTCCCCAAACCGACAAAGACCAAAAGGATAAACGAGAAAGACCGTGTCGTTGATTAAAAAAAAAAAAAAGTCGAGTAAACAAACCGATTGGCGACTTCGCAACTCTTGCGATTGTCTTATCTCCCGATGGGAGATACGTTGCAACCGTGTTGTTGATGATTGCACTGCTCCGTGCAAGCGGCAATCTCGCCTTTTCGAGAAAGATGGGTCAACCTTGATTAATGATCGAAAAAAATACGAAATTTCGCGCTGGACAAACACGAGTTCTCTCGAAGAGCGCTTTCAGAAACCTGCGTCTAATCAAGCGCAAGACAACCGCTGGAGCGACCGCGAGACAGTGTTTTTGGGGACATATTCTATATTTTTTTTTTTAGCGCATGGTCCGCTCTTTTGACGCAACATGTAACCTTCGTCGTTCGAAAGTATTTCGTCGGATGGATACGTGAACGAGAACACGTGCACATCGCTCCGGTAATGGGCTACGAAGGAGAACGAGTTTGTTACGAAGCGAGTCTCTTTCGCTCGTTGCGCGCTTTATCGGCGCCAATCGGGATCGCGGATTCGATCACACCTCCCGCTCGGTCTCCGCACCCATTGGTCTTTCCCGGTTGACCCGGTTTTGAGAAATTCGGGTAAACAAGATCTCTCGACGGGTATCTCTCCCGAGAAAACCGCTCGGGGACGCGCGCCCACGTGGGCGCGCGCGAACGAAAAACGCCGATGGGTTATCGTCGCGCGTGCGGTAGATAAAAAGTTTATTTCGCAAAAATTGTTGTCGCGCTTATCGGATGACACATCTCGTATCTCACGAGAAACTGTTTTTTTTTTTTACTGAAACATTTATGAGATTGCGAAAGAAATGAGAGAATCGATACATATGTAATTAGTTTTTTGACGAGAGCAAGTTTTTAGACACTCGGCGCAGTTGATTTTGTAATATTTTAAGTAAGAAAAAATGAGTAACTGTCTTCGTTAGTTTCGCAGGTTCCAAGTTTCATCTCTCTCGTAAGACGTAATCGTTTAAACTTGGGTGAAAGTCGTGCGGAGACAAGACGCGACTTTTGCGTCGTTAAAAAAAAAAAAAGATTGAACACGAGCATCGGTTCATGACGTCGTCGGTAACGAAATATACACATTATACAGCTCGCATGACGAGGACACTTCGGGGCGTAGAGGACGAGAGAGGGGAGGAAAGAATTTTAGCGACACGGTTGTAAGAGTGAAGTTTGACTGGCGTTGAAATGAAAACGCGGTTGCGAGCGAGCGAGCGAGGCAATGTGGAACGGCAGAGCAAAAGGGGAACCCGGCGAACACGTTTTCGTCGACGAATACAATGGCGCATTCGAGGGGCGAGGGAGAAAGAGAGAGAGAGAGAAAAGACGCATGCGCGTTTCGCTTGGTGACGCTTCCCGGCGCGCTTGGCGCAGCCATGCTTTCGTGATTTTCGCACGTCGGGCGCGCGTCAAAAGTTGGGGTCCTCCACCGAGTGCGCATCTGATAAGTGTAAACAAGCGTCCCATCGGTCACGTTTCGCTCGGAAAGAGATCGTCGAGACTGAGTCTCGGAGATTGTTTTTGTCACAAAAGTAATCGAAACATTTCGAGAAACAAAACGGTGAGTGTGCTTGTGGGAAAGTAAAGTTTTTTATTCCGAAAGGGAGAGAGAGAGACGGATCTCATCCATTTTGTATATGAAACAAGTGGCCGAATCGCGGGCGTCACTTTTTGATACATATACATCTCGGCGAGTGTTGCCTCGTCGTGTTGCTTCGTTTACTAACGGTGTTGATGTTGTAGGAAGGGACGTTGAGAACGAGTGCCGCTGTGTGTTACGAAAAAACGAACGTGTATTTGTAACCGTGGAAAAGTATAATCGAGGAACCACATAAGTGCAAGACCGTTGAATAGACCATTTTTAATTTTCTCCGCACGCACGCACGCACACATTCGAAAAAAAAAAAAAACAAAACAAAAAAGAAGCGAACGAGTGTGTCTCTGAGAGAAATATAATTTTTTATTTCGAAAGAGAAACGCACACACAGGACAGGGAGTGAAAAATCTATCTGTCCAGAGCGTCATTTTTTTTAGCCATAAATTTGGCACGTGCTCGTCGTCGCAGCGTCGTGTTGCTGCCTCCGTCGGGGTTTCGAGATCGTTGAATCTCGACTCACATTTCTGATTGACTTCGACGAAACATGAAGCTAATCGATAATGCGTTCCATAAAGTTAGAAATTGTCAGGACGACTTTAACACGCAATTGAAGTTATTTTCACATTTTATGCTGCGATCGTATTTCGTGGACGCTTTAATAAGTACATGCTCCTTGCTTGGTGAATTTCAGGCACGTGCAGTTCCAAATACCAAGTTTAATTTCAGAATTGTTGAAACATTTTCTGGATGTTTTTAAATAAAAACTCTAGATGAAAACTGCAAAAATGTAAAAAGTTTCTTGATTTATATTGGGTTTGGATCTTTCAGAGAGATCTTCAGTTCATTGAAAATTTAAACTTTATGAGTTTTACCTTGTGTACTATTTTAATATATATTAAATTTATATTAAATTACATACTTATGTCTTAAATATATCATTAAAATTACAGATACGATAGTGACTACACACAGAAGACAAAATGTTTAGTTTTCACAGACCAAAGGTGTACCGATCTAGTACAGGGTGTTGCATCTGCAAAGCTAAATCCAGCAGGTAAAAATAATGTTTTGCATAAGTCATCTTTTGTAAAAGTAATACATATTACATAGTTTTCTCTTTCATATGTTGATTTTCCATAAATTTTAATATAACTTTTTCCTATAATAACATTACCATTGCACATTTGTTTTTACAGTTCGAGATTTACAGACAGCAAAAAGTACGAGGATGATTTTATGCCATGTTTTTTACTTGAGGAAAGACGTAGTGGGGAGATATGCAATGCATGTGTGCTCCTAGTAAAGAGATTTAAGAAACTTCCTGTAGGGAGCGAACGCAATTGGAGTCATGTTAGTATTTTACACAATGTATTGAATTTAAAACTAGTTTAGAATTTTTCATAAAAATTATTTTCTCACAGGTTGTTGATGCACGCGCCGGTCCTGGCATTAAATCGACAAAGTTTAAAGCAAAGAATAAAAGAAGACTCAAAGATAAACCGGAAAAGCTGATCAAAAAGAAGCATATCTACGTTAAGTCAGAAGCAGATCGAGAACAGAGTCCGGCGATGAGTGACGATTTAAATGGTTTGTTGCAAGACAGTAAAAGTAAATTTGTATTTATATCTTCATACATATACAATATGTCAAAGTTCTGAGTAATTAATATTTAATTTTTTTACTTTGTTTTTGTAGATGATTACAGATTGACAGACAGCAAAGCTTCAAGCAGATCGGAAAGCGCTTCAGATGACGACGATATTGGCATTAATGAAAAACAAATGGATATTACTCCTGACGTTCAAGACGATATGCAAGACGACGGCTTCCTCAATCTGTCGTATTACAAGAGGTAATTTTTAATAAATTATTGATTATATTACAGATATTTATGTTTATTTATGCATTTTTTATCTTTTTTTTGTTTTTTTGTGTTACAGGGAAGTGACTTGTTGCGGTAACATCTTCCGAGGCCCGAATGGCGAAGTTATGCTATATCTTCCTTCTCTGAAACCTTGCATGAGCTGCCTCGCCAGGCGGCAGCTCGTCACCTCTTTACCGTCCACCAGTCCTATTCACAGTTCCGCATCTGTCAGTCCTGCCTATAGCGTCGAGTCCACGTCATCGAGTTCGGAAACAACTTCCAAACAGAGCGCCAAATCATTCAGCGACGCGTCGTCTGACTCCGGTTACGATGAGTCCTCGAATCAGGACGAGAATAAGATCGCGAAGAACATCCTCGTCAAGGAAGACGTGGAGATGATGGAAAATGCGCCGAGGCCCATCGAGCTCGATCAGCTGTCGAGCTACGAATCACTGCAAGTCGTTAACATCGCTAATCATTCGCTTCACTCCAATTAATGTCGGCCCCTAGTAGGGTTAATTTATTTCTTTGTCTCACATAAAAACATAAAATTATATATATCTCTATATATATATATTATATATATACACATATACAGGGTGTACATAAGATCGCGTTTGTTCATGAAACTCGCTTTGAAAATTTTTCTTTGAACAATTTTTGGGTGAAGCGCGCGATATTTATTTTGTTTAATATTTATATTTTTTCTCATAGTGTCTTCTTGTGATGAATTTCAATTTGGAGACAATTTTCCCTAGTGGAAAATGTTCGATTTTTTAAATATTTTTACTGATGAACACATAAAAGCCAATTTTTTCTCTTTCTGTGTGACATTCTAACTCTACATCGTTTGTTATATTATTAGGCATTGTGTGAATATCAGTTTTGAACGAATAATTAGCAATTGCAAAGGGAAAAGTTACTTTTCCTTATTTTATTTAAAATATAAAATCAAAAAAACTAATTTAAAATAAAAAAAGGAGTGGTAATCTTTTTAATACAGTAAAAGTTTAAATTTTAAGGGAGTATTCTGAAAATATTCGATGTTTCATGATGTTAAAAAAAAAATAACAACGATATGAAAATCGTTGCTTTGAAATCAGCACGTTTTTATGAAAGAAAAAAATTAATATATAATTAGAACAACTGTTTTATGTCCCTTGAAATTTTACAACTCTTTTGCTATATCAATGTCAAATGGAACACCCTGTATATGCAGATGTGTTAATCTTAGATTGTAGATAAGTGCAACATCCCCGGGCAGCTAAATGGCATCGAAGCAGTCGAGACCTTCGCTCTCGGTAGTTTTAAAATGCCATTTGGACGCAATTTATCGTGTTAAGGTTACTTCGTAATTTCTTAGCAATGGACTGACGTAAACCGCCATTTCTCGGAACACGTAATTTTTATTAAGTCTTAAGGTTTAGCAATATAAATACACACATCAAAGTACTGTGATGATATTGTAAAGTAAGGGACGCTTGAGCCTCTCTTACACCGAGCAAGTGGCCGAGAGATCTTGGCGGTTTACCCTCTATCGCATTTCTAACGTAAGTTCAAGTGCCACTGCTTAAGGGGAGCGATGTACGCAAGGTGCGCTGGGATAATCGAGAGAAAGCTGCCGAATGAATTGACCAAAAAGAGCTTTTTTTTTTCTTTAAAAAAAAAGAATAATAAAAAAAAAGATACTTGATGGTTGTTGCGGTTATACTCTGTACAAACTCCAAGCTGCCAATCGATTTTTCGTCCGGGTCCAAAGATTTGAAGATAAGACAAGAACGGGCAGATTGTTTTTGTTGCATTTACTTCCGGGTCACGGCGCTCCATGACGTGAATCAATTTATAATAGCGGTTAAACGGTGTGATCCAAGGTCGATAGCAATAAAACAAAGTCAAATCACTTACGTAGCGATTGAGCAATTGATAAAAAGTCTGTTTTTTAGTCTGTATTTAGACAGTATTAGTGAAAAAAAAAAAAAAAAAAAAAAGGGAGAATCTAGAAAAAAAAACTTGAAAGTGGCAATCAGATTGGCAAACTGGACCAGCGAATCTTTAATATATACATTATATAATTTTAGAGAATACGATACTTAGAGATATTTCTACAGATAGATTATAGAGGAGTGCAGAGAGGCAGGAATAACATAAGTAAAAACTGTTAGTTCCTAGTTAACAAAGAAGAGATGGGCATACTCCGATTGTGCGTTTAGCGCAAAACCGTTTGTTCAATTCTCGCTGGTGTCTCTTATGAATTTTCTTCAATTGGAATTTTTTTTTGTCGCGACAACAAAAGCTCTTTTCGTGTGTTTTACGTGATTGTTTAATATTTATTGCGAATGATGGAAAAAAAAACGCTTTGTCAGAATTTTTGATGTAATTTCGAACCGAGCACCACGCGAGCTCTTGTTGAACAAACAAAGGGAGATAGTTGGAAATTGTCATTTAGACTAAAAAAAATACAAAAACAGTTCTGCAATCGAATTGTTCTTGTTTTACACACTGAAGGACTCAAAATTTTTTTTTTTTTATTGCTTACTTTTGAGAAAGAAAACAATTGACATTAATAATTGCTTTGCAGAACTGTTTTTTTATTTTGCAATTAGAACTCTTCGATTATGAGCGTTTGCTCTCACGAGCGGGTATTATAAATACCGAAGAAAAGTTTATAGTTAACCATGATGAAAGAGTTTTACTTGGAATGATCTTGCAATAGACATTTCTGACTATTCTCTTCCCGGCATTTAGCGCTAAACGCGGGAAAGAAAGACGGGCTAAAAAAAAAAAAAAAAAAATTCCACGCACAATACGAAAACATGACGAAATTTGAATACGATTCATCATACACGATAATATGTCTGTTGCGAAATGAGTTGAAATTGGGAATGAGTCAAGGAATCTGTTTGACATATCGAGATCTCGCTGTTCGAGCACATTTTTTTCTGTTTCGTTTGTTAAAATGTGAGAAAGAAAAAAACACCGTTTAACGCGTCTGATATTTAAACAGATTCTTCGAGATTGAGATTTGCAAGTCCGTGAAAGTTCATGTCTTTGCGTTTAAGTACAAACCGAGGGTTGATCTTCGATCGATCGTCGAGCACACAGTACCGTAAGCAGGATCGACGGATTCAACTAGTCTAAGTTTTAAGATTTTGTTTTTTGAACAATTTACGAAGCAATATTTATAAAAAGTAGTACAATATGTCTTCGGTATCTTGGACACGAGCTATAAATCACACGGATTTGCAAATCGTGAAGAAAATTGAAAAAAAAAAAAACGTGATTCTCAGCGTAGGAAATTAAATCTGATGCAAAAAAAAGTAAGATGTGCAATAGACATTATCCCGTCCAAGTGCTAAGCCAAACCCGAGTCATTACTTTTTATCTCATTCGACAGGAATCGAAATCGAAGTGTTTTTCGACACAAATTCTACACTAAAAAAAAAAAAAGAAAAAGAAAAAGTACAATTACGACGTTTTGAATTTTTGACGGCGCTTCGCTGCAACGGTGCATTCAAAAAGAAAAACAAAAATTTAGATTAAAGTTAAGTTAAATTAACTTATTTAATATATAAAGAGAGAGAAGATATTGAAAATTGGTTCTCGTTCGCTTGAAGCGCGTTTGCTTGTCCACATATAAAGTTTTCAAAATTTATTGCCAACGACGACGAGCTGGTATTTCTGTTTGTCGTAAAAAAAAATTTATATAAACTATATAAAATTATATAATGTAATTATATAATTTTATAATTTATATTGTTTGTATTTATATTATCGGCTGCGTTATATTATACGTAGTTTAGATGTTGTAGTCTTTCATCGATGTACAAAACCAAAAGAGTTGAGAAAAATTGAGATATTTTGTATTTGGTAATTTTCGTGAAAATTTGGACTAACCGTTGTGTCGCGAATCGTCGTCAGAACAATCGGAAGAATGCTTGTTTGAAAATTGCCCATCGGACTTGCGAAAGCTCACCGACAATCGTATAAATAAAATAACCAGGAAGCGATAACAGTTTTTTCACAATCAAACATCGAAAACAATGTCCGATTTACCGAAGGAGAACGCCAATAATATTATATCGCCTTCTCCTTGCGGTAGATCATATATTTGTACATTTCTTGTATGATCTCTATGATTTCTTTATACTGTGAGATATAATATACTACTAATTATATATTATTATCATCTCCTTATTATAATTTATCGTAGTCAATATAATGAGCGACGATAAAGGCTGAATCATATATAAGCGCAACATTAAATTTAAATTGAATTTTTTCAATGGTTTTTTGTTTTGTTTTTAATCTAAAGAAAAAAGGAGTATGAAATATGTATGATTCTGTCTGTACTACACACACACACACACACACAACACACAGAGTTTTTTTTTTTATTTATTACATAAGTCGACTTTATTCTCGCAGCTAAGTCTTCTATTCCTATTTTTACTGCGTTCTATTTTTACTTCTATTCCTTTTTCTACGTTTATTTATGCGTATATTTGTATACACATATATTTTTATACGGATTAGTAATCTTAATCTATGTTGTTTCTTTGACACACGTGATTGTTTAACACTGCCAGAAAAAACAGGAAAGAGTCTCGCGATCACCAGCGAGAGACGAGAGAGAAAGAGAGAGACGGCAAAGAGTTGGCAATGTACATGTTCGAACGACGATTTATTTATTTCTCCATGTGCTTAAAAAATATCGTTTAATGGTTAAATTAATTTTTATTGAAATCGCAATTTGAAAATCTCTCTAGAAAAAATAAACCGCAAAGTGATTTCACATTTAAAAACACGATGTGATAAATGGCGTATCAATACGATAAATACAAAAAAATTGTGCTCGAGTATATTTGTTCGGAGAAATACTCGATACTTTTTAGACAAATGAAGAGGATAATTGTAAATTGAAATTTTATTGATTAGGGAAGATTTGTTACGAACAAAAAAAACAAAAGCGCATAAGAGAATCCATTTATATATAAATTATATACATATATAAAAATCTGAAAAAGTACACGATATATGTCTGTACAAAAATTTATTTGTACAGACAAACAAATGTCTGTACAAATAGATAAATCTACAAAAAGATAAAAAAAAACAAATTGTATAAACGTAAATAATCGAAACTACGTAAAAATATATCACGGAGACAACTGTAAGAGGAGCAAGATAATCAATAAACCTTGTCAGTGGTCGATCCGTCGATATTGATATCGCCAATATTTACACACACAGTTTGTGGTACTTCCCTGTTCTTATTGTTGCTTTATTACGAAATTTTATATTGGTATCTCTCGTGACAGAGGAAATTGTCGCTTTCACACTTTTATAAGAAATAATTAATTCGCGAGAACACACGCGGCAACGGCGTTTATCATCGCCGTGAAGAAAAAAAAAGAAATTTCTCAGATCTAGTTTATACCAAGTTAATCAAAACACAAAAAAAAAACTTTTTTATTGGTTATTACCTTTTTTCTCAATGTTTTAGTAAGTAACTTTGATTAACTTGGAGAAGTAACAAATAAATAATTATTATTGTAATATAAATAAATAAATATATACTAAAAGTGATAGAGTTTTATGAAAAAAATAAATAAATAAATTATTTTCTCATTTGCGTGAGAACTTGTTTTAAATTTCAATAAATTTAAAATAAGTTTTTATATGTGTGTGTGTACATATGTTAGTATATATTTATTACTTATATATATTATAATAATTTTATTTATTCTTACGACACGTGTATATAGACTAGATTTAATATATATATATACATACAAAGTAACAAATACATATACGATAGTATATGATTATTATAATGATAGACAAACGCAACCGGATCGTGTTCACAAAAGTTTTGATATATAAATTTTCTATAAATATTTGTAAAAAAAAACAAAAATAACAAATTACAGGTATTTATTATAATAGCAAGATTAAATGAAAGCGCGTGTTCTCGTGGTGCAATTCAATCGATGATAATGGTCTAAGGACAGAGAGAATCTAAATGAATTATAGTTATCTATATCCGATAGTATATGTTGCGATGCGGTCCATGTCTCTCGAGGTGTTTTGCAAAAGCTCCGGAAGTTGATGTTTACACAAAATTATATACGTGTATGTTTTGTTAAACGAAAAACCGTTTTTAAAATAATCCAAACTCTTTGTTCATATTATTTTATGAAACAATAAAAATTATTGTAATATAAATTCGTGTCACGCAAAAAACAAAGCTAAGGAATTTGTTTTTCAAAATATTCAAATATGTGTATCTGACAAAACAATTCGACAAGATACAAAATTTTGAAAGTCTCAACATCCCGGAAGCTTTTGCGTGCGTGTAAGAGAATTATAAGATAGAAATTTTTAACGTAACGCTATAACGATTGTGAGACTGATCAATTATATACATATATATATATATATATATTTAACGGATCACGTTTTAATTATATAGATATTTACATTATGTGCGTGTGTGTACAGGGGCGAGATTACTTGATGATGATCGGTCAGTCGTGCTTGCGGCACAAGTTACATCGCAGAATTCTATTGAGAGGACAAGAGCGAGGCGATTGCCGTTTATATAAAATAATAAAATTATACGCATATGGTTTAATATATATATTAATTAATATATACATGCATATATTAAGTCGATCGTGATGAATTCATTTGTTTCTCAGCGCGTTTCTTACTGAATCTTACTATAAAACGACACGATCGAATAAAAAACAAAAAAAAAGAAGAAATGAAGTTTTCGATCAACTTAATATTTTACATTATATGCGTACATATATGTACATATGTATGTATGTGTATAATTCTCTCGCGTTACGGTTATTGCATAGTATATATACAGCATTTGTATATATTATGTATAATATATATATATATATATATAAATTTTTCCGATTATTGTGTATAATTAGGAATATTGTGTTTATTTATAAGGGAATATTATTATATATCATTATTATCATTATTATCGTACTTTTGACGATAATCTCGTTGGTTCTCATTGGCCGGAGGTCTCTCGCGGATCTCCGGCCGCGATCTTGTGCAACGGACGGGACGATCAGTCCTTTTTTATATATATATATATATATATAAAAATTAAGATAAGAAAAGAACTATATCATACACTTGTATCCATGTACAACTTTGTAATAAACAAGTTTATTTGTAAGCGATTCTGTTAATTCTTCACGAATTTCTTTCAAGTGCGTAGACGGTGTCAGTCGTGTTGCAAAATATTGTGTATCCGTGTATGCAAATATTTTTTATTAATTAATTTTTTGTTCTATCCGTTCTTTTATCGCGGTAGAATCCAGCTAGCAAGTGTCTGCATTTTCTCGAAATAAATCGATGAATTTCGAGTGAATTCAACATTCGCATCATCAGTAAAAAATGTTTGTATTTTTAAATTGATTCTCAGCTGATGCGATTTCGATTCTTGCTCGCTAGATGTCGACACCGTCGGCGTCCTCGTGCGTGTGTGCGCGCGAGTGACGTTTCGCCAGTCGCAAAAATCGCTCCCTTATCACAGGTGCGCCGTCATACCGGGAGACTTGTCCATCGAGAGAGATCATCGACATTCGCCAAAGATAATGATCGGTCGCGTTCGGCCACGCCTCGTGACCTTCGACGTGACCGGCACCCTGCTGATGACCAAGCTCGAGGAGCATTACGTCGAGATTGGTGCCCAACACGGTCTGTCGGTCGAGCCGAGAGAAGTGGCGCGAAGTTTCAAGTCGAACTTCGCGCGGCTCAGCAAGGAGCACCCGATTTACGGCAAGTACACGGGTCTGGGATGGAGAAACTGGTGGCGGACGGTCGTGCACAACGTGTTCCGTGATCAGCACGCGTCCGCGTCCGAAGACACGTTGGACAAGGTGATGACACGATTTATCTCATTGTTGTTTACATGATTATAATTGCAGCCGTCACAATTGAGCGACTCTTTTCTCAAACACGGGACCAACCGAGTTTGTTTGGCTCGAGGGGAGTTTAAACTTTTCCCAACATATTTCAGTTCAGTCATTCTTTGAACAAAGCTTTGGCGAAACGTTGTGTATGTTTCGCCTTTCCATCTGCTCGGAAATTAATTTCACACAATGTACATTTTTTTTCCAACATAAACCGCATTTCGTAGAATTACGTATCTTCTTAATGAATACGTCTTTATCAAAGACCTCGGGTTTTATCGCGTTCCCAGGTCGCCGACAGCCTGATAAGGTGTTACGGCACGAGCGAGTGCTGGCACAAGTACCCCGGCGCCGTCGATCTCCTGGATTTCCTGCAGAGGAGGGACGTCGTTCTGGGCGTCATCTCGAATTTCGACCAACGACTGGAGTCGATTCTGAGGGACACCCAGATTCGCCGGTACTTCACCTTCGTTCTGACCTCGTACGACGTCGGAGTGGAGAAACCGAGCTTGCCGATCTTCGAGGAGGCGTTGAGACTGGCGAGGGACGTGCGAGGAAAGGACGTGTCGCCCCGGGAGGCAGTGCACATCGGCGACAGAGTGGACAACGATTACCTCGGCGCGAAAAGCGCCGGTTGGAACGCTCTGTTGATCGGACACGGCGACGACGAGGTCGACAGGAGCCAAGTGCCTAGGGCGGACGTTTTCAAAAGTTTGAAGGAACTCCACGGACACTTCGTCGAAGTTCTCAACACGGTGTGACGTTCGTGTTTGTTTGTTAGAAAAATATGTCGAATTTGTCGAATAGGTAAAAGCAATCTCTCAGTACAAGAGTAGAGTTAACTTATTTTTCTACATATTGTATTTTTAAAGAGCGGTTTACTCGCGCAGTGACGAGAAGAGTCAAACATTTTTGCTCGATTTGTTTGATTTTTTTCACAGACTCATGTAACGTAAATAGATATTTTTAAGTACACACAAATCGTCTCTTGTTTGCTCGTTACACACTGCGTACGATGATACGAATACACATGTAATGTAAACTCGTGCGAAATAATGTGCATGTGTACGTACGTGAAATAATTGCGTACGTCACAAGTGATATCATATATATGTGATTCACCACATGTCAAGTTTATAAAATAAATAAAAACAAAAAATACAGACGATATACAACAGAATATTAAAACACGCTTGTGTCTGTGTGCGTGTGTGCGTGCGTGCGTGTAGTAGTGCGTTCCGTATTGCGTGTGGTATCACTCGCGCCGCTTCCGGCGAAAGTTCCTTGACTCCGAGGAGCTCCGACATTTACAAGCTGATTCTCACGTTGTTTTCCAGGTTCACGGTTCCCTGTGAAGAGAAGGCTGTGCTTTTCGCTGTGCTTTTCGTACGCGTTTTTTGATCACCGAGAGCAGAGAGAGAACGATACGCTCTCTGGCGTCTATATGTGATTCGTGATCGACGGCGTGGGCGAGATACGCGCCGGTGACGTGTGGCCTGCGCGCCGGAGCAAAGCGGCTGTGAAACGCTCGCCTGTCAGGCGGAGAGAAGCGGGGGAGAAAAAGAGAGAAAAAAGAGAGAGAGAGAGACACACAGACGCGTGCGAACGGCGCGCTGTGTGTTACTCGTCGGATGGTCGCGGGCGGTCCACACGACGAAGTGGCGAGTAGGTTCACGCGCGTCGTTCACAGTGTCTGATCCCACAGGAGAAGTCACGGGAGATGCACGATCGGTAATGATCGCGGTGAGATCACCCGTCGATGGACGCGTTGCCTCGAATCTCAGAAAGAAGAACGAACTCTTCCTCGTCGAGTTTGTGGACAGTATATAAGTGAGAGTTGGGCTTGGTGCACGAGTCTCTCTGGACCTAGAAAGAAAGAGAGAAAGAGAGAGAGAGAGAGAGAGAAAGAGAGTTTTGTTTTCGAAGATAAAATGAGAGCGGGAGTGATATGGAGTTTCCTGCTGCTTGTGGCGAGATGCATCGTCCTGGGCGATCCCGAGGCCGATCCGCTGCGACCCCGATGGCAACCCAAGAACCGCAATGAAGACAAATGTTACAACGAGAACGGCCGACCGCAGGTCTGTTTACACTGTATTGTAGCTTTTGTTGGCGAAAATAGTTATATTGCTTGCTCACATAACTTGTATTGAGTAGATTTTTACTTCGCACACACACACACAAAGTTTTTGTTGTTACACGGCCAGCAAGAAAACTTTGCGTCTTCTAAATATTTTGTTACCAAAACGTTTTGTTGGCAAAACAAAAAATTCAATAGGCCTAGCAAAGCTGGTCATGTAGCGACTAATTTTCTTGCAAACCTTTTTTCCAGAACTTATTTTATTAGCAGATTATATTAAACTTGTAACAATCTCTTCTGCATATGAATTTTCTCTCATTACTTTTCGTCGAATAAATTATAATTCAAATATCAATTCTCCAGCGTGTGCACGAAGCGGTCATCGCGCGTTGCCTCACACTTCTCGAATCATGAGATTAAATCTGTGCCATTCTCTTGCCACAGCAGCTTCGAAATTCGGGAGGATGCCGAGGTTATCGCCGGGTCGCTCGAAGGGTTACTTGAACTCGCAACGATAATTATGTAGGCGACGGATACAAACGGATATATAACACACATTCTGCATTCTGAAAATGCGCGAGATATCCGTAGAAACAGAATGGACTTTAATTATTAGAAAACAAACTCGAGATACTTCTGCATATATTTTGATAAAAACGCTGTCTTTGTATTTAAAAAAAATCGCCGTTACATTTCCACAAATTTCTCTGAAAATTCTGTCAACTTCTCCTTGAACAATTGTCTCTCTCTCTCTCACGTCTGATTATGCGAAATTCATACATTGAAAATTGCAGAAGTAGACAAGTTGTTGTCTATTAAAAACGTTATTAAACGAACAAATGCGCGGTTTCAGAGATGCATACCGCCGTTCGAGAACGCGGCTTTCAACGTGCGGATGGAGGCGACCAACACCTGCGGCGAGAACGCCCCCGTCGAATTTTGCGAGCAGACGCGCGTGCAAAAGAAAACGTGCGAGATGTGCCGGCGGGGCGATCACTCGAGCGTCTTCCTCACCGATCACGACAACAACGACAATGCTACCTGGTGGCAGTCGGACACCATGTACGAGGGCATCCAGTATCCGAATCAGGTCAACCTCACCCTTCGTCTAGGTACGCGGTTCCGTTCGCAAACCATCCGGTGCATCATCGTGAAAGATACATCTCTATCTCTCTCTTTCTCTCTCTTTGTATGTTGCTGAGAGTCGCTTATCTTTGGGTTATTTTTCTCTCTTTCTGGGTGATTCTTTCTCGCGCGCGCGCTCTCTCATCCTACTTCCTTATCTGTGAGGATGTATGGGCGATGAGATAAATCGTACAGCGTGTGGCGGATGACGGACGAATCACAGACACGATCTTTCTCTCTCTTTCTCGAGAACTCTGAAAACGAATTTATTCTTATTCTTAGAGCGTTGGATGTTAATATATTGGACTTTTTTGGAGGAAGTTTTTTTTTCGCAAACGTTTTCACAATCCCGTATATGATCTTACAATAATAAGACGAGTAAATTGTTTTATTAAACATAATTACATGTTTAGCAATTAAATGTAATCGTATGTTTAATTATTCTCAATTGTTAAAACTATCAAAACACAGTTCTAGATCGTCCGGTCAGTCTTAGCTTCTCAGGAAAATATCGAGAAACACAAGGAAGATGATTAAAAATACAATTTATGCGCCATATGTTTATTCGTTGAAGCGTTTCTGTGCGAATTTTGATTGCAATTGTATCAAATTATCAGAACTCGTTAGAACAAAGTGAGATTACTTGCAGCAAATGTAAATAAAAACAAATGAAAATATAGGTAAGACATTCGACATAACGTACGTCAGAGTGCTGTTCGAATCGCCGCGGCCGGAGAGCTGGGGAATCTACAAGCGGAAGAACGAGAAGTCGTCGTGGGAGCCTTATCAGTTCTATTCGGCGACCTGTCGGGACACGTACGAGTTGCCCGAATCGAAAGAAACCATCCGCGGTGACGACACCCGCGTGCTATGCACCTCGGAATTCTCCGACATCTCTCCCCTCACCAAGGGCACCGTCGCCTTCTCGACCCTCGAGGGCCGACCGTCCGCTTATTACTTCGACACCAATTCCGAGCTTCAGGTATTAAAAAACAGCGACGTGTTTTTTTTACTTCGCCGAAAAAAACTGTTAATTGTTAAAATTTAATTTAATTTTAAATCAACAAGAGACTACGCTGCAGAGTCAATTTTTTAATAGACGGTAGACGCGGTTTCGTTTTGTAGGAATGGGTGCAGGCGACGGACTTGAGGATCACTCTGGACAGACTGAACACGTTCGGCGACGAGGTCTTCGGCGATGCCCAGGTACTGAAATCTTACTACTACGCGATAGCCGATGTGGCGGTGGGTGCGAGATGCGCCTGCAACGGCCACGCCGGGGAATGCGTCAACAGCACCAGCGTCGACGGCAGAACTCGCAGGGTGTGCCGGTAAAACCTTCTCTGTTCTCTTCCGCGCATTAGTAATATTATTTCGTCAATTTCTTTTGTCAAGACGTTAAAGTTACGAATAAATCTACAAAGAATTCTTACATATCTTTGTTTTAAAGTTTTTTTTTAAATTATTATTCGTGTTTTTTTGGTTCTTTTTATGGAAATTTGCAGATTTTGACAAAATCGCGCGAATAAATTCCAGAACGTGGCTTGATACCTGTTTTCTTGCAGATGCGAGCACAACACCGCTGGTCCAGATTGCAACGAGTGCCTGCCCTTTTACAACGACGCTCCTTGGGGCCGTGCCACGACCGCGGACGCGCACGAGTGCAAACGTGAGTATTTAACAATAATCTGTTCTTAGTCTGTCTCTCAAACAGAGAGCGTGTGCGCACGCGCGCCCAACGAGATCTTTGATAAAATGATTTTTTTTTTGTCTGTCAGAAATTCCATATTTATCTTAACACCGCGAGGAATTTAAAATGCGTATCGCGCCCAAGCCGGTTCTTCTCCAACGGAATACACCCAATCGCACGTGTGTCGCGAACACCACCAAGCGTGTGCACACTTTCACTCTAGTGTTGGTTTGAGATACTCACTTTACCTTTTACGTGCATCATCAACTCGCTCGAGTGGGGATGATGCTCGACTTGCGGAGGTGCACGGCCGCACGCGATGTATTTTTCTTTCGCAGTCGGTGCGCCTCATGGGATCGCGATACATCTGTTTATTTAACGCAGCTCCCGAGTGGCTTCTTGTTGTTTTAAATGAAAATGTTAGAAATAAAAAAATAACGTCTAAAACAGACAACGCAAAATGTACAAGTTGAAGTAACAAGTGCGAGACAAACAATTTCAATTAAAAATACGCAATAATACAAAAAATCACATATACGCAACTGGAGTGCAATAATAAACAATAATAAACAACGCGTCGACTCTTCCGTGAATGTTTGTCTATTGAAAAAAAAATGAAATTGATCGCGTTGTTGATATTGGCGAACTGCTTGTCGAAGTGCAGGTCGCGGGATGGAACGCTCCCTTGGTATTCCAGATCCGGTAAATGAACGCACACGTCGAATGATATTCGCTTCCAATGTCGCGAATATTCACCGACTTGTCAATCGAAAATATCTCCGTCAATTCTTGCAGCTTGCGATTGCAACGGATATTCGGACAGATGCTATTTCGACAAGGAACTATACAAGGCGACGGGTCACGGGGGTCACTGCTTGGATTGTCGAGCTAATCGCGACGGTGCCAATTGCGAGCGGTGCCGCGAAAACTACTACCAACGTCCCGAGGATAACTACTGCGTCGCGTGCAACTGCAACGACATCGGTAAAATCAGAGAACGGGAAAATTGTTGTCGAGATTGTTGTTCAAATTTGTCAATTAAACGCGAACAATTGCGATCGCAGGTTCGAGAAGCTTGCAGTGCAACAGCGAGGGTAAATGTCAGTGCAAACCTGGCGTGACCGGAGATAAATGCGACCGTTGCGCGGCCAATTTCTACAACTTCGGATCGTTGGGCTGCACCTCTTGCGAGTGCAGCTTGGCCGGATCGGCCGGGAACGCTCCCAGTTGCGATCCTGTCTCCGGAATTTGCGTTTGCAAGGAGAACGTCGAGGGAAAACGCTGCAGAGAGTTAGTTGCATCATCAAATTACTACATCTTTTAGTTTTCTCTGCCGGACCGATTCACTTTTCTAGTTTCCTCTTGAAAAAAAAAAAAAATTAATTAGATGTGTCCCAACTGATTAGGTGTCGCCCGGGTTTCTTCAATCTGGTGGAGGAGAACGAGTTCGGCTGCACTCCTTGCTTCTGCTACGGCCATTCTTCCGTCTGCCGATCGGCGAGCGGTTATTCCAAGGTGTTCATCGAGAGTATGTTCGTACGCGGGAACGAACGCTGGTCCGCTTCCGTGGCCGGAAATCCGATTCCGTTGAATTACGACGCGCTGACACAAACGATTTCCGTTACCGCGCTCGATCGCGACAACGTATACTTCCTGGCTCCAATTAGATTCTTAGGGGATCAGCGAGCGTCGTACAATCAAGACTTGTCGTTCAGACTGAGAATTGGAGAAACTGGCCCGGCTCCGACGGCTCGTGATGTAATCTTGGAAGGCGGAAACGGCGAGCAGATCACGCAGCCAATTTTTGGCCAGAATAATCGCCTACCGACTAACACAGTAAGTTTATTTTTCTTCTGACTCTTCGGTGTTTTTCTGTTATTTTCTTTTATTTCGAAAAAAATTTCTTCACAAAATTGCATCACGTAATTGTTTCTTGTAGCCCCAAGAGTACCGATTTAAACTACACGAGCACCACAGCTACGGTTGGCAGCCTCGATTATCGTCTCGCGCTTTCATGTCGATCTTGTCGAACCTGACCGCCATAAAGATTCGCGGAACTTACACCCACCAAGGTCGGGGATTTTTGGACGACGTGAAACTGGAAACCGCCCATCGCGGGGCGGCCGGTGAGCCGGCCGATTGGATAGAGCACTGCCAGTGTCCTCACGGCTACGTCGGTCAGTTTTGCGAGTCGTGCGCGCCCGGATTTCATCACGATCCGCCCAACGGCGGTCCCTTCGCTCTCTGCGTGCCGTGCAACTGCAACGGGCACGCCGACATCTGCGAGGCCGAGACCGGACAGTGCATCTGTCAGCACAACACGGCCGGCAGCAACTGCGAACTGTGCAGCAGAGGATATTACGGCTATCCGTTGAAGGGAACTCCGGACGATTGCAAGCCGTGCCCGTGTCCCGACAACGGGCCCTGCATTCTTCTGGGCAACAATCCGGATCCTATCTGTTCGGAATGTCCGATCGGTAGGACGGGGCCTAGATGCGAGACCTGTTCCGACGGTTACTACGGAAATCCCGAGAGAGGACTGGCCTGCCGGCCCTGCGACTGCAACAACAACATCGACCTGAACGCGGTCAGAAACTGCAACCACGAGACGGGAGAGTGTCTCAAGTGCGTCAACAACACGGCGGGTTTTCACTGCGAGGAATGTCTACCCGGTTATTACGGGGACGCGTTGTCGGATCGCAAAGAGGACGGGTGCAAATTGTGTCAGTGCTATCTACCGGGCACTTTGGAACTCGAGGACGGAAGGGTCGTTCCCTGCGATCAGTTAACGGGACACTGCGCCTGCAAGCCTCACGTCGTGGGCCGCAATTGCGACAAGTGCGAGGAAGGTTACTATCACATCTTGAGCGGGGAGGGTTGCACGCCTTGCAACTGCGATTTCGAGGGTTCGTACAACCGTACCTGCGACCCGATTACGGGTCAGTGCCAGTGCCGACCGGGAATCACGGGACAACACTGCGACGTCTGTGAGCCCTACAAGTACGGATTCGGCCGCGAGGGCTGCAAACCTTGCGACTGCGACAGCATCGGATCCCAGGATCTGCAGTGCGACGCGAACGGACAGTGTCTTTGCCTGCCGAACGTTGAGGGCAGACGTTGCGATCGCTGTAAAGAAAACAAGCACAATCGCCAGCACGGCTGCATCGACTGTCCCGATTGCTACAATCTCGTGCAGGCGGCGGTCAACGACCACCGACGACGGTTGGCCGAGCTCGAGGACACTCTGCACAAGATCAACAGCAGCCCCACTGTGATCAAGGACTCGGACTTCGAGAAGGAGCTCAAGAATGTGCAGGACAGAGTAAAATCATTGCTGAGCGTAGCTAAGCAAGGATCTGGCAGCAAAAATAACAAAACGCTGGCTGAACAGTTGGACGAGTTGCGCGAACAGTTGAATACGATCGACAAGATCTATCAGACCGTGGACGTGACGGCGAACGATGCGCGTGATATAACCGAGGAAGGTTTAACGAGTATCGACGAAGCGGAGAGAGTTTTGGACAAGATCCACGAGCAGCTAACGGAAGCGGAAGACTACCTAGCCACAGACGGAGCGAGTGCCTTAGCCGCGGCGAAATTGCGCGCCGAACAAGTCGGCCAGCAGAATCAGCAGATGACGGCGATCGCGCAGGAAGCTCGTATAGTCGCCGAGCTGAACACCAACGAAGCCAAGAAGCTTCACATGCTGGCGGAACAAGCGCGCAACACGACACTTGAGGCTTACAATCTCGCGAAGCAAGCGATATCGAAGTACTCCAACATAACGGACGACGTGAGAAATTTGGAGAACAAGCTGAAACAACTGGAGGATCGCATGGACGAGGTGAAGAACCTCACCGCCATCGCGGCTGCCAAGTCCTCGGCCGTTTCCCAGGAAGCGATAGATCTGCTGATTCTCGATCTGACGCTTCCTCCGGTGAACATCGAACAGTTGCGGGAGCAAATTGAAAGCGTGAGCGACAAGGGTCTGAAGATAAAAGAACAGGCGCAACTTCTGTTGGAGAAAAACGAGGACTTGATTGAAGAAATGATTGAAAAAGTCGGAAAAAGCGAGGAATTGCTGGAAAGGGCTCAGGATCAGCAGGCTGCGACGGCTGAGCAATTGGCGGAATTGGACAAGGCCAAAGAGACGGCGAACGACGCCGTCAAACGCGGCGATCAAACACTAAAAGAAGCTGAGGAAACGTTGAAGAAATTAGGGGAATTCGACGCGGAGGTGCAACGCGAGCGCGTCAAGGCGCAAGATGCCTTGAAGGACATACAGACTATCGAAGAATTGATTAACACCGCAACCGCAAGAGCGAGGGAGACGGAGCAGGTGTTGAGCGGATCGGAGGAGAGAGCCGAGGACGCGCGCAAAACGGCACAGAACGCTCAGATGTACGCGGACAAGGCCAGCGCGAACGCGAACGAAATCAGGATGGAGGCGAACAAAACCAAGATCGAAGCGTTGCGACTCGGCAACGAGGCCGAGGGGCTGCATCTCAGAATCGACACGACGGATTCGGTGATGAAGCAATACGAGATTCAAGCGGCCAAGGACGCCAACGTCACGGCCGAGGCGAATCACAAGGTCGGCCAGGCGAAGACCAACGTGACCCTCTCGTCGCAACAAGTCGACAAGGCCTTGGCCGAGGTGGCCGAGATCATTAAAGAGCTCGAAAATCTGCGAGAGATCGACGAGGCCGATTTGGATCGTTTAGAAGAACGTCTTCTCGCCGCCGAGAGGGAGATCAAGGCTGCGAATCTTGACCAACGAATTCGCGCGTTGACCGACGCGAAAAATCTGCAGACGCAATTGGTGAAGAATTACGAGGACGAGATAAACAGGCTGAGAATCGAGGTGGAAAACATCGATGACATCGGAAAAGCACTGCCAACCGGATGCTATCAACGCGTCCGTCTCGAACCTTAAGAATTTTATGCCTTATATACATATATATATAAAACATTTTTCATCTTATATAAAAACTCTTAGTAAATTCTTGCGTACTTAATGGATTATTTAAGGTTTGAAGAGATTCTCAATATATCGTCAAAAACTCGTGGCCTTCGAAAGAAAAACATTAGACGTTGCTTAAAAATATATATGCAACAAAATTCTTAATTCGTTAACTCAATCTCTAGAATATTCAAGTGCAGTCTTTATATATTCTGAGGAAATAAAATTTTTTTTATAAATCTCTTTAATTACTAAAAAAAAGCATTTCGCACCGTTAGACTTAGAGGCACCTTCCGTGCGTAATAAACATACACGCGGGACGAGGAAACGTTTTATACCAAAGATTTTTTTTTTTTACAATACACGTATTGGGAGACCTATCGTCACTTTTTTTTTTTTTTTTATAGTTCAAAATTCGCACTCATTATATTTGTTACAACGTTTGCTAATCGTGTATAAATATGTATATAGATCTATATTTACATCCATGTAATTGCCATGTGTTCGCGTGTTATCTAATAATAATAATTGTAAGAGACAAATGTTCTTCCATCTTTCCGAAGGAGACAAAAAAAAAAAAAAAGAAATATCTATTTTCTCGTATATCGATCGAAAACAAAGTCCAAGTGAAACACATGTAACACGACTCTAGTGTCATAAGCATCGCACAAATCTAGGAGTGTTTCTTATTATCATTTATCATCTGTATATTATTGTGCGAATTATATAGAAGATTCGCGCGTGCGCGCGCGGATAATCAAGACTCGAGAATTGACAACTCGTATCGATAGTATTTTTACATATTATAAATGAGAGAATTATAATTGACACGAGAGAGCATTTTTATACGAGTTTAGATTGTTGTACAAATGTGTATTTGAAGATTGCAAAATAAACATCTCGAAAAAATAACAGTCGGAGCGAAATAACATGTTACCTCACCGTCTGTCTCACGCAAGAACCACGGTTTTAGGTCGGTTTTTCGCGTTCAACCATTTTCTTACGTACACACTAATTAAACAATAATTAATAATTAAACTATCTAACTAATAATTAAACAATCGGCGACTCTTATCACGCTGTCGTGTGTATATTGTTGTTTACACATCTACAGTTATTCTCACGAAATTGATACATCAAATATTTTACACAGTTTTTTTTTACAAAGATTGTTGCTAGAATGAGAGATGGAGAGAGAGAAGAAACTGCAGATAATCGTAATAAATATTCTACATGATATTCTCTATAATTTATTTTTTACTAATGGTAAGAGATTTAAAAAAAAGACGCCGTCGTAAATTATAATAATCGTGTTTATTTTTTCTCATAAAATCTCACTATATATTTTAATAATAGCTATGATAAAGTTACGACTTAGATTACACACTTAAGACTATTGAAAAAAAAAAAAAAAAAACAAAAATTGTTTTATCACGGAGAAAGGGAGGAGAAGGGCGGAGAGGAAGAAGAAGAAAGAGCTATGGGTCGCGTGATTCACTTAATTATGAACAAAATGATTAAAAACACCAATATAGCAGTCAACACTCCAATGGCTACCCATTGCCTCCGATCTAAAACAAACGGAAAGTACCATCACATGCGTCACTTGGGATCGTTGAACAGACCTTCTACATTGAGATGCGAAATTATTTACAAAAAATATTGTTCTCTTTTGACAAAGATATAAGATCGCTTTTTTTTTTTTTTAATTATTTAACTCTAAACTCGATGAAAAGTTGTGTAAATACATACGTCGTTTGGAAAAACGTAAATAAACAAATTTGAAGAGCGTCAAAAAATGATTGGAAAACATTTGATTGATTTCGTAAGTATAACTGTAGACATATTAATTAATTAACGCATAAGAAAGAGTAAAGGAAAGAGAGGAGCATTTATTTCATCTGCTTCACAATTCGGTTCTCAACTTTTATTCGTCATCACTGTATTTTCTTTTTTCTTTCTTTCTTTTTTTTTTTTTCACAATTGGTCGTCGAAAGGGGGGGAGAGATAACAATAAGACTTCGTTCTAATTACATTCACAATGTTAACGCTTTTGTTTTTTTCCTCAATTCACATATACATGTAATTTTTCTCAATCTGATTATATCTGCACGAGTTCTGTCTCTTTTCGGCAAAGAAAAAAATAATTTTTTTTTTTTTTTAGAGTGCGTTTCGTATGTAACATTTAACACTTCTCACTCTTTCTGGAAAACTACCACTACTACTGTAATAAAGAAAGATTACTCGAAACATTTATAACGAAATAATTTGTGCACAACTTTGTTTTTTTTCTCTCGAATCTTACACATATAAATTCTAAAACCGCGTTTAATATCGTTTTCTCCTTTAGATACGATTTGTTCTTTTTTTTTGTTTTTATATAATGGATAATCTCTCTGTACACGTTCAAACAACCGCCACGCTCTATTCTCTCTACAATATATAATTTCTATTAAATTGTATATACCCTCGAAATTGTCTAACTGGTCCGTCCGTCCGATTTTTAACACCGTGTAAACTCGCGCTTTTCGAACAAGAAGGTTCAACGTGTCTTTGATAATTACAACTCGTTATATGTAACAAACTACGTCATCTTACCGTAGCAGCAATTAGAATTCAAATACTTAGGTCTCCTTTGTTTTTTTTTTTTGTTTTTTTTTTTGTTTTTTTTTTCTAAACTTTTAAAACTTACATCAACTGACGTAAAATACGGTACATATCGATCTATATCGAGAGAGGATGGGGAGATCTATAATCCTAAAATAGTACCCACCTGCGTCTAATCTAAAAAAGATCTACTTTTCTTCGTTTTCCCTTTCATTTTATTCGTAATATTTTATTTCTACTTAGTGTTAATACTTAACGTATATATATATATATCTTGTATGTTAAAACGAAAAAGTTGTTAGTTTTTTTTTAAAGGCTCTTAGAGTGGTTTTTAGTAATAAAACTTATTTGGTAAGTTATTTACCTGCAGAAATTATTTACCAAGTTCTAGATTGTTTTTTTAAGATAATAAAAAAAAAGATATTTTTAAATTGCCTCTTTTTAAAAAATATGCAATTTGTTTTACCCAAATGTGTGCAAGCTCAAAATGTATGTATGTAACAATAAAATATACGTAATTAATGTGAAAAACAGATAAGTGAAACAAAAACTCTAATTGTTTGAAACAGATAATAAATATGAAAAATTCAGATACAATTCAGCAAATAATTTCCTAAGACACAGGTAATGTGCACAACATCAATATATATAGATTGCACAACTAATATTGCAATAAAATATTAAAATATTCTATAAACATAGCCTGTTTGTTTTACAACATCTTCGTCTTTTGCAATAGAATGTGGTTTTTTAACAAAAGTAGACTAGATATATCTCTAACTTAATGGGAAAAAAAACTTTTAGCAAAAAAATTTCTAATTATTCCCAATTACCATGTGTTTGTTATGTCAAAATATCAAATTTAAGCCACAAATTTGTAAAACAAAGTGTATGAGATAAAGAGAAAAACAATTATTTTCTTCAGCTAAAAGTATAGTAAAAATATGTTAAAAAAAAAAAAAAAAACAATTCAACAGCATCAATAAAACATATAACAATGCAAAGCTGCGACTTTTCAAAACTTATATATCTTTGTATATTAGTTTTTATATTATTTATAATTATATACTTTATATATCTATATATGTATATTTCTTAATATTTCTTGTATATTTTGTATAGTTTAATTATTCTATTTGTATCTTTGTTTCTCTATGTCTTTCAAAAAGATATACTTTTAATAAAATTCATTAAAAAATAACTCTATAATTGAAAAATACAGCTGCAATATCTCTCATTAATGCTGTCAATTATGTCTAAACACATGAGAACAATTAATCGTTAGAACACAGGAAACAATTAACTATTGTGGTAGACAGAGAGGAGAGAGAAGAAGGTTTGTTATCGGGAGAAACAAGATCAGCAACACTAGATGCTGAAGGAGTAGTGGGAGCGGGAATATAATTGTTATAATTACCATTACTCATGTGCAGTACTTTGGCCATCTTTTTCATGGTGGCGTCGAGCTTGGAGTCTGTCGTCTCCAGCTCATTCCCGAAGTCATCTAACATCCTGTGAGAGAAATAGATTCAATCTCATTAACACAAAGACAACAATCTCAAATAAAATCAAGTATATTATTTAAAAATCTATGCATTACACAGCTTGCTCATCCAGTTCATTGTTGATCTGCCTGGATACTGTTTTCAAGGTGCCAACCGTCTCCCCGATCATGTCCAACTGTTCGTCCTGCTGCCTCATCATAACATTCTGATGTTGCATGGTGTCGCTGAGGAACTGTCTGTTTGGGCTGTCCATCTCATTCTCCAGCTTGCTGTATTTGGCGGTTCCATGATTGGTGGGTACTCGCGCCGGGCTATTGTCCAAGAGCGGCTGAACACAATTCGATTCGTTAAAAAAATTCACGAAATTCATCACAGAATAATAAATAAGACATTCGCTGCAAGAATTTGTTGCGAATATACGTGTAAAATTTTGCGTTTCTTCGAAATTAATGGCTCTCTTAAACAAGAGCTTTTTACGATAAGACTTTACTTCGAATTTGCGTTAACGAAAAAAAAATCGAATACCATTGTTGTTCGCGAGAGCTGGCGAAACGGGATTCTATCGATTTTGCGACACGTCAACAGTCAAAATAACAAACTAACTTCTCGACGAGGCGGCCATGATCACTCTCTTGAGGTTAAAATCACCCACTGAATATCGATCAGTTAAACGGAACGATACATCGTTCGAGATATATTAATAAAAATTCAAGTGTGCAGATGCCGCCACCGTCGCACCGCGCACACAAACGCGAAACTTGACATACGCGTGTTTTTAAAGAATTACATAAAAAATTACTTTTTATCTTTTGACAAATGTTTGAACTTGTTGAGAATGAAGCTCTACGGTTTATCGATTTATTTTTAAACTTGTTCAAGCTGATATCTTAATCGCACCGCGGCCTCGATAATTTTATCAATCGTACGTGCGCTAAAAGCAGAATGTGAAAGAAAAATATCCGAAAAGAAAACGCAACGTTGATAAAAAAAAAAAAAAACACACAAACCTGTCGCGCCGTGTTGTCACGATCTCGGCTTCTGCTCAGGTTCAGTTTGTCCTTCATGATCTGCGGAAACGTTTGGCAAAAATGACTGGCATTAAAGGGGGTGCTATTAGTTTCGCAAGCGCGGGTTTTTAGCAAAGCGTTGTTGCATCAGTCCGTATTGAAGTAGAAAGTATGTGTGAGCAGATAACGATCGGTGATTATATATCAGTGACGAACTGTAATGTTGTTACATGAGTCGCTTTTTTTTCCTTCCGGATCTCAGCATTGCACAAATTCATTTAATTGACGTCTCTTTGTTACGTAATGAATTAATTATATCGACATTTCGACAATCAGTTTGCAGCAACAACAAATTATTCTGATGTACATTCGATGTTGCCGTACGAGGGAAACAATTTTTTTCCTCCCGCAAAATGTGTGCGGGCGTCTTTAAGTGATTTATTTAATTAAGTACCTTGACTTCCTCCCGCGCCTGCTCGATGAAGCTCCGTTGAATGGTCAGTTCTTTGTTGTCGACTTTGAACTTCGTCGGGTTCTTCTCAACGATACGTGTATACGCATAAGGACGATACACCGAAAAGATTCAAGTTGTTCCGCAAAAAAAGAAATGCAACGTATCGATTTTGCGATTCTGTCAATTTCGGGAGAGAAAATTTGCGGACACAGATCTGTTGTTTAACATTTCGCGGGAACACATTTCCGAGTTAGAAAAGGATATAAATCGTGTCCTCGAGGTCGTCGAGGTCCCACTCGATGGAACGGAGCGCCTTCCGCAGCTCGGTGGTGGTCCAGTCGAGCTCCTCGGTGCGCGAGATCGCCGGTGTCGAGCCGTTCATCGACACGCCACCGGTTGGCGACGTGACCGCGACGTCCTGCAGCTCGTTCCATCGTCCGTACAAGCCGCGATTCTTGTTCAACGCCTTGCACACCTCGCTGAAACAGACCAAGTCGCATGCGAGCCAATTAAGCCATGCTTAATCACTGTCCATGTATATACATATGCTCCGTGCGCACACACGTGTCCGACATGTGTATGTACACACAACATCGATGACTCCCACTCGCAGAGACAAATACATAGGCGCGCGCGGAGTATAAATCAAGTAATTAAAAGCTATGAATAGGTGGTCGCAAAGGCGGATAAGGATAATTAATTAACAAGACAATTACCGCATATTTGCATTTGTATCATTAATTTAAAAGTTGCAGGCCTCTTTCGCAATCTCGTGTTTGCTTGCGTTTAACAATCTGATATCATTAAATTCTCCGACATTTGGTTTATTTTGAAAAAACAAACCAAATGTTGGAGAATTTAATTTGGTTAATTTTGGTTTATTTTTTCAAAATAAACCAAATGTTGGAGAATTTA
>QVOA01024347.1:0-17500 GCA_014825685.1 Pseudomyrmex cubaensis
GGGATAAGGTATACGGTAGCGTCAAGACAGTGACACTCATTCGGCAGATACTTTTATGTACTTGGCGTCGAGACGCTACCGCGTCTCTTGATACGTACTGAACGGTATTGTAGAAAGAGACGAAAAAAAGCTCCTATTTTTTTTTCTTTTAAGTAAAGATAATGTCTACAATGATAAAACAGATAAACAGTTATGTTGATAAATAAACTTACAAGAATGTATATAATCACTACTAAAGATTCAAATATAAAGTTTTAATCTCTCTTGTTGGTTACACACATCGTTAGGTTTTCATCGGTACACACGACTCCAATGTTGTACCGCAATTGCGTGCGACAAAAGTGGCGCCACTACTTGGGGCAAATCTTCCCCATTCTGCGCGACGGACACGCGTATGTCCACGTCCCCGCACCACGTGTGTCGTCGCCCCGTCGGCTAAGCCGTCTTTTTTCCACGAGCAAGTTTCCTAAGCCTGCGAGACAATCGGCCGGCGATCGCACGGCAGATGTGCCCCCGACAATGAGCTTCTGGGCCCTCGCCCTTCATAAAAGAGGGAACTCAAAGAACGGTGACGCGAGAAGGGGGCACTGGGGGTTCTACGACTGCAAGGCACGACGATATCGAAGGTTCCGCGTGCCGCACGCGCCGATCTTACAATGCACACTTCTCGTGTGCCCCTTGCTTTTCGACCGTCCTTCCCCTTCTCGTTTCTTCGTCCCTTGCATCTGGCTTGCCTTAGACTCGTTCCCTCTTTCATCCCCGAACAACTTCTGTCTTTTTTCTTCCCAGCTGGTTCGCATACTTTCCCCTCACCCTCCCTAAAAAAAGGGGCGCAAAGTATCGAGAGACAGATAATTTTGTCATCTACGCGCGCGCACTCCTGACTATAAATCCGTCGTGAATAAAGCTGAATTTATTACGCAAAGATAATAATAAGAATTACGATTCCTAAGATGTAGTTTCACATTTCACGTGAAATGACTTGTATTTTATGAAAATCTACATAAAGAACAATAAAGCGATAAAAATCATGAATTTTAAGTTAAGTATAACACAAATTAAAAAAAAAAAAATAAAAAGATTATATCAGCGATATTATATTACGTATCTAAGAAGAACCAGAATTTCTCTTCTCTTGACGAGAAAGATATGCATTGCGAAAAATAAAGGGTATGCAAAGTGGAAGAGAAACAAAAGAAGAAGAGAAAGAGTAAGAGCTTTGCAGGGTCTACCGTCCGAGCCAGGCTGAGGTAGGGATGGTTTTTCAAAGCTACGTGGAGTAAGAGAGAGGCGAGCTCCTAGGGTCGACGCACAGGCCGAAGCGGATGAGGATGAAGGGAAGGCGAGGAAGAGAGAGTGGAAGCCTGGACGAAGGGGCGGGGGCAGCTGCTTTGAGCGGTTTCACTCTTCAATGGTCCCGGACTATCCCTCCTTCTGCTGCCGTACCGTGCACCCCTGTCCCCCTTCTTCGCCTCGTTCGTTCATCGCCCGCGATTCGCGTCCTCGTCGCACTTCGGCATCGGCCAAGCATTTTTTTATTCGATCGATTCTCCCTGCCGGCCGTACCGGCGTTGCACTACCTATTTGCTGCACTATGCATGTGCATCCTCGCGTGTATAAGGTGCGAAGGTTGGACTGGACACTGGACTATTTGGGTAAACGGCAAGCCAAAGAGGCTCTAACGTGCCGTGGTCTAACGTGTTCCGATGTAATGCCAAGCAACGTCGCCTATCGCCTTGTGACTAAGCTTTGTGTATTAAATTTTACTTCAACCAGGAAGATTTTCAATTTTTTCGTCGTAGAATTTCGTCAAATCCGATAAAGTGACATTGATAAACGACTATTAATCTTACTTTCTTCAAGTCACATCACATGTCCACGAGAATTGCTCCAGTGTTCTAAATCTTAAATTTTGCACATCTGTCCCGAAGAGAAAGAGAAACTCCCAATTCCTACTGGGATGACAATGAGGCAGTTAAGTCTTCATCGCATCGGTTGAGTACACATGGCACATACGGACGTAAAAAAAGAGAGACGAGGAAGGACTAGCGAGATGAAGCGAGAAAGAGAGACTGAGTGGGACGACAACCCCCTTACGCACACAGACAGCTGGCGCACACCAACGATACGAAGGCAACACACACGACAAACACATACGCGGACGTCGAGCGTAGGAGAACGGTTGCCTAGGTTAGGGACTCGGAAAACATCCTTTGTCGAATACCCTACCGGGACCGCTCAACCGCCCAGCAACTCGTTCAACCCGCTGAGAAAAAAATCAATAATTCTTTGTTGCCAAGTTTACCTCCTGCCATACCAAGCTAAACTACATTACGGGTGCAGCGCGTCACCAGAAAGGACGCAAGCAAGAAGGTAGGATGCGGTACGGAGAAATGACATCGTTCGTTTGTGCTTGCGTCAATACCACGCGAAAATTTGCTTTCTAACGTCGAAAGACTGCGCTGTTATCATTCATCGTCGAATCTAAAAAAAAAACTTAACATTTTTTCAAAGTTTAACAATTAATTGTTTTACATTTGACGCCGCAGTCCTGAAAAATCATTCATCTTTTTTTTTTTTTTTTTTTTTTTATTTATATTTTGGCGAACTCGGGGAGAATAACGAGAAAAAAGAACAGCCCACGATGCAGCGAACAAATTAGCGTGGCGCTCGCACGTCATCTACGGGAAAAGAAGGATCGATAATTCTTATTTGTTGCCAGTGCATTGGGAACGGTTACTCAGAGATCGAGGGGTGAAACGTGGAGGTATCATACTATTTCACCGCACGAAACCAATATTTCAGTATTCACCCCTAAAACCTCGAAAACTGCTCGCCCCTACCGCGATCGCGTCATCTCATCGTGAGATCGACACGTGATTCAGTCTGCGAAGGACCGTTACGAAAGCGCTGCAAAAGATGGCGCGGTAAGGGTAAGGGAGAGAGGAGAATGAGGTAAGGCAAGAGGGTAAGAGCTGGAGCGCGACGAAGAGATCGAGACGAGAGGTAGGAGAGACACGATGCGTTTTAGGGGTGAGACTCATGGCAGTAGGGCAGTAGGTTAGCTTAGGGGCGATAGTCACCCTCCCAGCATCTCTAGTGTATATAGCACGTTGGGTAACAGTAAATAGGATTTGCTAGACAACTGTCGGCCACTGGAGAGGGGTAGAGGCTACTGTAAATATTCCGTAGGATTATGTTTATGGCTCTTAAACGATCCCCGACTGCCGAGTCCAGGTAAATATAAGTGGAATCCTTTCCAACGATATAAAAAAACGCGCGTGTGTCGACTTCGATCGACTCACATTATCGAATTATTGATACTGCTGATAAATGATCGTCCGTAAAAAAAAAGACGTATTAATTAATTGTTTGACGTGCATCTCTTGCAAAACACGCGCGTGTGCACAACGCACAGATCGATAATCGAAAGTAGCCTGACGTTTTTTTTTCTCGTAGCTAGCTTTCAATCGAGGTCGCTTCTCCTTTAGCGACGTTATCGTTTTCGACGGCCTATTTGTCGCCCGTATGTCGCGCGCTGTAAGATAGCTTGCTTATACTTCGCACGCCCGCATGCTTCTAGTGCACTCAGAAGGTGACTTCGGTATATGGGCGATTTACATACGACGCCAATAACAGTACCGTTCATCGAACGCGTCGCGCGTTCTCATTGTTTGGCACGAGTTGCACGAAAACGCGTGTCGCGCGGCCCGTATCGATCTCGCTTGCTACCGAATTTACATCGTTTTGTATTCAAGATGCGTTACTGACGTTTATATCGAATTCTGTAAGAGGATGATGGCTCTCAGTAGGAATCGATCCGATTGAACGATCGGCACAAATAAATGATGATTGTCCAGATAGAGAGAGAGAGAGAGAGAGGGAGAGAGAGAGAGAGAGAGAGAGAGAAAGAAAGAGAAGATGAGAGGGAGAGAAAGAAGGAAAGAGAAGAGCGAGTGGTCTTCGTTTTTTTATTTTTAAACGCGTTCGATGTTATCGCGCGCTCTCTCGTGCGTACCCTCTCGATTTAGAAAGTACTCGATCGTCGCCGACTGCTAGATAGAAACGAGAGAGTGGTGCCGGGAACCGACAATATCAAGGGAAGAGTAATATCCAGGGCCGAATACTGTTTGATCTGGCTCGGCGCCACGGTGTAAAGGACAGATGCAATTTGCCTGATATCGTTTTACTGACAAAAATATCGAATGACGTGGCGCCGGGAGCCGTCACATCGACCCTTTCTCCCGTGTCTTCGAGATCACGACGGATATTATCGGTCGATCCGACGAAATTTTCGAGTTTTTTTTTCCGCGCGCGGGAGCTTTCCATTAATTCCGTGATTCTCTTTTCCGTGAATTGGCTGTAATGCGTGTGTTCGACGATCTCTTCATATCTTCCGCCGTTTTCCCCATTCGTTTTGTCTATGCGCGCTTCCCTTCGATATCTATTTCCAAATGTAAATACATTCCACTTCATTATGTCATATCGATTCACTGTAATACCTTTCTCTCTCTCTCTCTCTCCCTCTCTCTTTCTCTCTCTCGTTTTATTCCAATCTTGAATGATTCATCGGGATTGAATATTGTATCGTTTTTTATGTAAGATATTTAAAATATCTATGATTTTTTTACATAAAACAAAGTGAAAAAATTATAGGTACTATACATTCTTAAAAAAAGGAAAAAATAGAGATATAGATAACGATTCTTTACGGTGTAATCGTTTTATAGAATTATCGTCAACATATCGTTCAACATCGCTTGTTACATAAAATCGACACCCTGCAGCTTTCGTTTCGCTCGTCCGCTCACGTGACGCATTTTCTCTTTTCGCGCATTTCCGATCGAACCGGCCGGCAATTAATTTTTCGAACGTTCGCGGAAGAACGATAAAAAAAAAAAAAAAATGGTGAAGGGGGAAATACATTTGGCGCAGTCTGTAGCGAGGCGCGCTCCGTGGTCCCGGATGAGATTCGAAAAGAGACGGAGACGGCGAACCGCGGCGAGAACAGGAGAGAAGAAGGAGCGAGGAGAGACGAGGGTGGTAGGACGAAGCGTCGGAGAAAGAGAAAGGACGAGAGCGCGTGAAAGAGGAGAAAGCCGGGGGTGGCGAACGGCGCGCATCGATGGGAAGGGAAGGAGAGTCGCGGACGCGGAGAAGGCGAGAGCCGGTGAGGGGTAAGAGAGGGGTAGGGATTTCAAACGAGAGAGAGAGAAATCAATTCAGAGTCGCTGTCCAGTCGAACGTTACCCCCGCGGCTGCCGGGGTAAATGTTGGCCGAAACAGTAATTTTACGCCCGGTCCCCGGTGATCGCGAGAGTCCGGCGATGCGCTACGAAACCGTCACGCGGTATGAGATATCCGACTACCACTCGACGAAATCCATGAGTATTTCATGATCATCGTTCGCGCGAACATTACGAGTCGCGCATTTCAAATCAGATATTTAGTTAGATATTTCATAAAGATGTCTTCTCATTAGCCGATGGTAATTTCACCGAGAACAGTTGTTTACGCTTCTATTCACGAAGCTTTACCGAAATTAGACTATAACCGCTAATTAAATCGTTATTTATATGCACATTTTGTAATTTAAGTTATGTCTACATTATTATGCGTTGCCATTGCTTGTCCATTAACGTGCGAACGAAAGAATTCATTTAACAAGTAATATAATTAATTTGCTTTTTATTCGCACGCTATAATGGAAGTGCTTCAGGGGTAATGTTAGTGTAATTGGTAGATTTTTATTAGTAAAAACACGGTCTAAGAATATTCCTTCATGATTACATGTATTATTAAATGCCGTATTTAGGGAATAAGCGTTGTAACTTCGAAGATTGAACGTGTAGACGCAGGAGAGAGACCGAGAAAGCGAGAACGGGGATGGTAGGGGAAGAGCACTAATGCGAGGGCATAACGAAGTCGGCGGTAATCCATGCACGGACAATTTCATTTCTGCCATCGTAAAACCCTCTTTCTTCCGTTCCCTCGCGTCCTGCGTTTCTCTCTCCCAGTCTTTCCTCTCTCGCTCCACGGTCCGAGTCTGCGCGGTAACTTTTTTGATAAACTGTTTTCCGCGTTTTTCGCCGGTGGATGTAAATTAAATCCTTCATGGAGGCTGGCACAGGCTCGCCTCTCTTGACTGCCCCCAGGATCCCCGACCGTGTGCACCCCCGCGCCTCACGCCCCCTCGTCGCTCGCAACCGTCCGTTTAGTACTTCCGTTATCCCGCCGCAACCCTCTTCGCCCACGAGTCGTCACAGGCGGATACAAAGCCGATTAGAGCGAAACGCTGGGAACATTATCATATCGCATTTTTCGCGGAGATTCGTTCGATGAGCGCGCTGTCGTGTCTAGAATCTCACGCGCTGGTGTATGCGTGAGCGCGAGTCGATATACGTGTCGCACACGCCCGCGTGGAGATCTTTCGAACGCGGGGATGAAAAACTGCGGCAGCCGTCTGGATGACTGGCATGGGGTCGTTGCTGACTAGGGGGGGATAGGCGATGTGACGGGAGGCGGGGAGGAGGGGCAGGGAGCAGCAAATGGGTGGCATTGGCGATGGACGTGACGTAATGGATTACCGGTCGCAGTTTCCCGGGTAACTCATTTTTTAATCTTTACCTGCGATGATTTTATTCGCCCGATCATCGTGACTGCGTCCAAATCGCGGGAACAACGAAATTCAGGCTTTGAAAAAATTTGGAAATTATTTTCGTGTCTGACGTCTTCTAGTCGACGTCTTCCGTCACACGAATATACAACTCGGATGTTTTTGTTAAATACAATTACGACGACTATAAGTAATATCGATCGAGTTATTCATTTAAATGTTTACGTTCACGCAGATAATGGAAAAAATGGTTACATCTCTGTGTTTGTATCTTGTGCGTGATATATTCCAAGTGCTGCGAGGAGAGAGAAACTGTCAGAAGAGAAACAGGCAACGTGCCAAGTAGAGCTTTCTGGTATGAACTGAACTATGTATTTCCGATATTTCTTAGAGACACTGAAAATCGTGCACATTATCCGAGAAACATTTCATCGCTAACAACAGAAATCTGCAGCAGTTTTTTCTTTGTAAACGACTTTGTATAACAACACGCAAGAGAAATTGAAAAATCCGAATAATACATTCAACATACATTTTTTATCATATCTTCTTGTGTTTCACTATTCTTTCAGCGAGATATTACAATTTCTGACCAAATATAGAGAATCTATATGAAACACCGTTAGAATTAAAAGCGCAAGCATTCTGACTCGCGCTTTCGAGAACATTTATATTTGTGCGGGTTCAACGAACTCTCTTAATTGTCCGGCATCAACAACCGGAAAAGAGATTCGTTCCGGAAGAATCTTTGGCAGAGAATGTACCGTACTCATGCTGCAAGTAGCAGCTCATAGCGGCGGATTAGCCTTGCAGTAGCGATGCTTACATCCCCTATAAAGCCTCCGCTGCCATCACCCCCACCCCCTCTCCACCTCTTTTCGCTCTCTGCTCCTGCTTCTTTTTCCCTCCCCGCATGTCACCTCAACTCCCTCTGCCGCCTTCGCAGTCAGTCCCCCGCCTTCTTCGTTGTTCCTCCCGCGATAGCCCTGCGGCCACAGCATTGTCTGTTGCTCAGCCAATACTCGTCGTGTTTCTCGTACTTGTGTTCATTATCAAAAAATTCGAGAAGACCGACGCTGCGCTGCCGGCTGTTGCAAACGCCAGCAGGAACCCCTTATGTTACGCCACTGACGTTTCACGAGGGTGGCCCCGTAAGCCGGTTCTTCCGCGTTCATCCCTGCTGATCAGGACTTTTATTCTTCCTGACCGTTCACATGTTAAATCACATGTGAACGTTTAGTACGCGAAATCTCAACCAATTATTCTCTCGATTAATCTGCATCTATCGAAACGAGTAGTGTGTGTGTGTGTGTGTGTGTGTGTGCGTTTTCGACATGTTTAATTTACGATTCTCGGTATCAGTATTTCGCTGCATTAGCACTTGCCGAGTTGCAGTTAAATATTTGGGTATGTTAACAATCCGTCCGGGAATAAAACGGCCTTCGCAAGGTTGAGTCGCGAGAATGGTCGGAGATGGAGATTGGGTCGTTTGGCGACGGTTGGCGGCGCTTGAAAAGTCGTTGATGAATCTGGCGGGTTTAAGAAGCGGTCCGACGTTATACTCGGAATTTCACGGTGTGCATGCGCGGGCGGAAAGTTGGCTCGTCGGTGATTCGATAACCGTCTAAAAAAGAAAGAACGCGAGAAATAGAAAGAGAGAAGAAGGGAGAGAGAGAGAGAGAGAGAGAAATCACTCCGAGAAAAGAGTGACGAAAAAAGAGGCTGAAGAACTGCAACCAAGACACAGATTTTGCTGGCGAGTAGATGTGAACTGAGTACGGAAGAGAAAGAGGGTGTGAGAGATGGTGGAGGAGGCTGCTAAAGGGTGATGGTGGGTAGAAGGGTAGGAGTGAGATGGGCAGAGCACGGGAGAGAAGGAAGAGATGGCGACGTAGTCGTGGCGCGCGGCTAAGAGAGAACCAAGCGTACCTAATTAGTGCCAAGAACGTAATTAAGTAATTTTTAATTAAGTGACTGCCGTTTACATGCACAACCACCACGTATGGAAGGGTAGCTCGACGCGGCGTGCTTCATCTACCTTCACACCGGCGCGGAACCGGAAGACTATTCTTCAGAAAATCGACACTCTAAGACTGTTCAGAATTGCGATCTCTTCATGTCGAATAACGCGATTTTCTCGTGCGATATTTAATAAAAAATATTGTGGCAATAATTTAAAAAACAATATTGCAATAAATTAAAGTATACAACGTAAATAAATAATTTTGTTACCGTAACAATATACCGTAATAAACAGATAATACTATAAAGATATAAAATATCCACTATAAAGATTGCATAATTTAACAAGTATTATGTGTCTTGTAATTTTATCGATTGTTTAATTTACAGCGTGCAACATTTCTTGATACGCTGATATAAGTTCTTCTTTCTCTTTCTTTTTTTCGAGAGTCTGGTTGCAGTGCTCTCGACAAGACAGTCGCTCGAAAGTCAAAGACCAAAGTTTTCTTCTGTTCATTAACGGACTACGGAACGGCCAAGATATAACGTAGCCGAGTATCTGTGGGTAATGCGAGAGAGAGAGAGAGAGAGAGAGAGAAAGGGAGGAAGGGAGAAAGAAAGAGAGGATTACAGAAAAGGGATAGACAGTACGTGTCTATCTCTTTTTTCTCGCTCTCTCCCTTCATCATTTTCCCTTGCCTTCCTCATTTCGATGCGTTTCTTCTGGCCATACCACCTCGCGGCAACTTTTATCTCAAAGGATTTTTACTTGCTCATTTTTCCCAGAGTCTCTTGTTTCTTTCGAGGATCGCTCTCGCGCGATTAGCTCTTTCCTGGACGCGCAACTGCACGAATAACGGAATGTGTACATATATTTGAAAGTGTTTAGCTGTATCAAAAATTTAGAATTGTTTGAAAAGAAATAAAAAACAAAAAAAATGGTAAAAACAGTAATACAAGATGACGCTAATCGTGAGGAAAGTATTGGTGTTTTCTCGTCTCACATGTTAAGGAGAGAATGAATGGCTCGCGGGAAGATGCCGGGAACAGCACGCGTAAGTGTGCGCGCGTGTATGCGCGTCCGCAGTGGAAAACGCGCTATAGCGCTGTGTCTACCTCAAGGCACGGATTTTCTGCAGTCGTTCCCGCTCTTTCTCGGCTTATATCTCGCAATAAGGGAGAACCGACATCGTAGTCGTCATCGTGCGCGTGGATACGTATGTACGAGCGTGTCGCGCAACTCCAGGCTTTCTCGCTAAATGGCACGCCAACCGGCCACCCACACACGCCAATCCTCTGCCAAGCAACTTGATGAGTCCTTGAATACACCACCCTCTCAGTTGTGCGTGGTCTTAGTGGGGTTAAAACGCAAGCCACTGTCAGAAATGGAAAACATAGGCAGTTTCTTGAGTGCAAATTGCTGAAATTCTCCTGTTTCTAGTCAAAATTTTAACAACTTTATACGTGTGCACATGTAGTTAAATTTACATAAAGCACAAATAATTAAAGCGTCAAAATTCTGTAGCGTTTTTCCTTTAACAATTTCATTTAGAAATTGTTGATGATAAAATTCGATAAGTTTTAATAGTTCATTTTAAAAATTATGTTTATTTTCAAGTTGACATTTATTGTTTGTATTCTCTTGTTAATAATTAACCACGTTGGTGGCAAGTACGAGCATGTACCAGAAATTCTCACTGCGACGGCCTCGCGGTAATGGCATGTCACTAGGTGAGAAGATCACGCTCGATACAAGGCGAGGGTGCGTTTTACTTGGAAGCGTGGGAGATGGTGCGTGTCGAGGTAGACTGGTAGTTACTAAGAACGCGTAGACAGACCGCACGAAGGAGGAAAGCGAGCGCTAACGACCGGTCACGTGTACGACGGACGAGATAAGGGTTGAAAAAGGAAATTTGTGTTTAGAAAATTACCGCGTCATTATCCCCAACCACGCCGCGAACGAGCAGCGACACGGTAATGTCCGCCCACGAAACGATCGTAGATTGATAAGAATGAGGCGAAGAAGAAATTAAAAAGAGAGAGAATCGGTCATCCTCTTTTTTTTGAAGAATTATCGAACATTCCGCGACGATAAGCAACCCCTCGAAAGCGTGACTGGGTAAATTCACAGTGGACTTTATTATTCGACGGCTCAAGGACTTTCGATTCTTCATTTATATCGTATACTTTCTCCCCCTTCACTATCTTTTCTCTCTATCTCTCTATCTCTCTCTCTCTTTTGCTCCTATCTCCACAATATCATATTATTCCATCCGTACCCGAGCCATTAGCTCGTGTTTTCTCGTCAACCGCCACTTGGAAGTCTTTTTATCGAAGACATCTTGTTGTTCTCCGCTTTGCAGTTTTCCGGAGATGCTTATTTATATATTTACTCGGATTATATAAATTCTTTTACCATTTATAAATACTCTCTCGATCTATCTCGCTAAATAATGCGAGAGATGTTTCGATATTCAATCGACAGAACACTCTTATTAGAACACGCTTTTATTCATATATCAGATTTGTGTAAGTAATGATGTTGGTTATTGATAAACTATGCGTGTGTGTAATAACATGATTTTTAAATAACTATCCGATTATTGTTCGTAAAAGAACAAAATCGATGTTATATTTATATAGCGAAAAGAAATTTGTCGATTAGACATTAGCTTTATTAATACATGAACAAAAGCGTAGTATTTAAACGCGAAAAAATCATTGCTCGCGATTCTCGTATGTTCCGAGGAGGCCAGGTTTTTCGTGTGATCACCGTACGGTTAAGGCTGTATCGTGTGTGCGCGTTCGCGGCATTGTCCATTATACGACATAAAATTTCTTCCATCCCGCAGATAGGATCTGCCACCTCAGTCGCGTGTCCTACCGTGGGATCTGATAACGAACGAAGCCGAGTCCGCCCGCCGCTGTCTCTCGTTCTCTTTTTCGCGCTCATGCGGGGCGAACCGACTCGTCGACCGACCGATCGGTCGACCGACAGACGGATGGACGGGAAGAGATGCGCGGTGATAGAGACGCGCGCGTACACACACATACAACGTAGACGTGAACACGCACACACGTCAGTATCCTGGATCGTAGACGACCCCAATCATCCCCCACGGCGTGCTTCATCGAACGAAGGCTGTCAATATCGTCGGTATAAGCAGGCCCAATGATGTACGCGCGACGTCAACGAGTCTCCGTAAGATATCGGACGTGCTTTCGATTCGACGCGAGCGTGAGCGTGAGAAAATAGGGTGCGAACGATCGCTTTGTAACGACGGCCGCCGTTTCTCGCCGTCGCTCTCTTTTTCTATCATTCTGCCTCCCGCTCTATTCTTCCTTGCCTTTTCTCTCTGTTCGTCTTCTCGCAAATCCGATTTTCCCCTGGCATCCGTGGGGATGCACGGTGATAAATGCCGCTATCGGTAAACGTAATCATAACAATAATTGCAATCATTTCTCTTGTGTCATTAATATATGACGATAATTAATAAAAAAAAAAAAAAAACATTTCTCATTTTTATAATAGTTTTAGATATTCTTAGAGTTTTCTAACAAATATTGTAATTTTTAATATCTCATTTTATAACAACTTTGCCAACAACTATATGATAAATATTGCAACTAGGTAAAATTACATTATCGGTGCTCGAAAAAATATAATTTTTTTTTCTATGTTTTCTACTGTGTCGCAATACATATATACATACATCGTTCATTCAATCAATATTTATGAATTGATAGTTAAAGATTGACTAGTTGGTAAGAAAATGCACTTACATTTCTGATAGACGTTTGTATATTTTATAGCAGAAACTAGCCAATAAACTAGGCAATATAATAATCGACGGTGGTAGCAGGTAGTGGTCTCAGCACATTCTCGTGACAAAAGTACAACGACGATCTAGGGTGGGAAAGGGTGGAGGGTTGGCCGTGCACGTAGAAGCGTAGAATAATGTAGCGAGGTATTTCCGCATAGGAAGCCGTGCATTAGGCTATCAGATCGAGCACGCGCGACAATGACTAGTAGAGAAAGAGGAGGAAAAAGCCCAGGCAAAACCCTTACGTGATTAGTTGTGGAAGACAAGAATATCGCGTACAGACAAGGTGGCAGAACAGACACCTTAAATTCTCTTACAGTTAAGTTAATCCGAGAAATTGCAAATTTTACATTTATCTGAGTTAGAAATTTTTGTCATGTAAAAATTCATTACTAGAAACAAATAAACTATCATTTGCGTGAACAGTTATTATATTCTGAATTATTTTAAAATATTCGGAATAAAAAAATATAATTAAAATTTAATTTTATCTACAATCACGTTAAAATATTAATATATATATTAGATATAAACGTATGTAAAAAGTTTTATATTTCACAGTCACATAACGTAGATAGTAATGTGATAATCGTTTATATATTTAAAAAAATTATTTTAATTAAAATTATCTATAAAAAATGCAAGGCGCGATTTAGAGAAGAAGATGGATTTTGTGAGGGCAGAAGAAAGAATATGTCAAAGGAGACGAAAAAAACCCTCAGGTCAAATGTACCGAAATATATTGAAGCGTTAATTAGCTTTGTGCGTACCGTGAAATACGAGCGTGCAATTTTTGCTGGACGTTTTAAAGTTCCGCAAACAGACCGCGTGCTCTTTTATCTGCGATCCTACTCTTTTTGATAGTCTCATTGAATAAAGAATTACACAGAACGGTGCACTGATAATTAACAGCGATGCTCGCATTGCTGCCAAAACAGACAGAATTATTTTACTTTTCGTTTATGCAATTCTATGCGTATGTACAATATTGACATTTCCTACTTGACTATCCCGATATAATCTTGTGGTCTCTTTATTTTTCTCTATCTGTTTTTCTTTTAATCTTTTAATCAGTTGTTTTTTATTAACCTTAAGCTACCTGATATTATTATACAGTTGAAAATGTTCGGAATGCTTTGTTAAATAAGATGCATCATGAATTACCAGTAATTAACTGAAAATCTGTTCACATTTGTGCTTTATTTTCATTGTTAAATGTTTTCTGTTGAGAATTTATATTATCAAAAACACGTGGTCACCATGTATCGTACTCGTAGCGAAGCGGTAGCTACGTCGACACGCAGAGCTGCCGCGAGAACTTACGATTTTCATGAGAGAGTGGACATCTCGCGATAAGAAAGCGGCAATAATATAACGACGAGGCCGTTCGCGCGCTATCCGCCTTCGACCACCTTGTATCTTGTGTAGATCTGTACTGTACTCAGCCTAATTATAATCAGGCTAATGCCTGCCGGACAGTATGTGTCGGTACCTACGGCCTCCTACGCTTCTATATGTGCCGTTATGTAGGTAGCGTTACTTATCCCCAGCTGCTACGAGAGAGGGTAATTAAGATTCGGACACACCCATCGTGACTCTCGTCTCTTGGGCTCTGACCGCTTCAGCAAAGGGAGTGGTCGATCCCTCGAAAACCTCGTTCTCGTTTGCATACACGAAACGCGCCTCTCTGTTATCAGAAACGTCTTCCACGATTCCATTCTTTCTCGACCGGAGAACCGAACGAGAGAGTTCGAAAATGTTCGTGATTACATAAGGGAGTGGCAACAGCTTGTCTGTCGAGTCCTCGAGATTTTCTACTGCGAAATTGCCCGCTCCTTCTCGTGAATTTAATTACCCGTAGGACACACTAGCGATGCCAAACGATTCAATCTTGTTAAGTCCCGACTTGTACGAGATCGAAAATCAATTATAGACAAAAGTACTCAATTTCTTGAGTTCTATTATCGTTTTTTTTTTTTTTGTTTACGTGTATTTACGCTCAGACGTCAAAATAAATAAATCTAATATATTTCGTTTCCGCTAAACTTTTTTAAATCTGATTTTAATTTTTAAAAGAACCAAGCCGTTCGCAAAACCATGTCTATTTTGAAAAGATCAAATTTCAGTCACATACAAATTCAAAATTAGTTATTACTCACCGGAAGTTGGAGAACCACTTGACCAGCTGCGCTGTATTATTTTTGTTAAACTTGATGTCGGGGAAGTACATCTTAAGGACGGCTGAGGACGGGTACCTGACCCAGAAGAACATCAGCTTCGCCTTCCTCAGATGCATCGGAGTCAGCGTCGACGAGTTCACCGTGGTTAAGGAAATATTCATTTTGCAAGCAAACTTACAAACAACAGAAGAAAAATAGCGAGTTTTTTGACATGAGAGAGGGAGAGAGAGAAGGACAGAATTAATTTAAAAAAGAAAAAAGCAAAGTGCTGATTCTCGAACAGTCGAATCTCAAACGTAATCGCGTTTTCTTTCGTATTGAATCGGATTAGAAATCGTACAAGCTGCGGCTATCGCGAGGGCGGGCGGTATAGAAGGGTTCTTACCACGAAGTTGATCTACGATTGGCCCTATCCTCAGCAGAAGCCTTACCGACTCCTTATTGGTAATAGGATCTCTGTATGTGGTTTCATCGCGATCTTATTCAATTAAGTCGTCCGAATCTCTGCTACGACATTCTTTCGAATCAATTTATTCAAAATATATGTATCGAAGAAAGAGAAGAGAAGTAGGAAGGAGAAAAAAGTACGACCGAGCAAAATATATTCGGATGCATCAAACGCCAGCGCGATCCGCGACTAGGACGCGTCCGGAGGAGCGCGGAGTAGTAGATCGTGTCACGGCGATGCACAACGCGCTCGACCTACCCCAAGTGAGAGGAGGGAGTGAAAAAAATGCGCCATTGATTTTACATCAAAGGCCGACTAAAAAGGCGGCAAAGAACGGGCATGCTACTACTCGATCGAGCGACCCGGTCCAACACGACCGATGCAGTTCCGACATTGCACCGGACGATCGGCGCTCACACGAACCGCGCGCGACACTCGCCTTTTTTTCCTCGTTGCACCGAGGTGAACTCCAATCCGCAAGCCATCGGATCTCTTTGCACACTCTTTCGGTAACTCAGAAGCAAGCCGTGGCGAGGTGGACCATGCGCGATAATCGGACTGGTGAACCGTTCGCGTTTGCTTCTCACTTTCCGGCGATTCTAAGAGTGTGTGTTCTGAATAGATGCAATCGCGACTTTAATTACTTTGAGAAAAGCTCGTTTCTTCACACGATTTAAGCTCGCGAGTTTTACGATCTTTTTTTTTTACTGTGTGCTACGAATTTATAACGTAATACATAGTGTTTGACAAAACTCGAAGTATTATTTTATAAATGTAACAGTCTACAAACTTACAAAGACTTAAACTTCTCTTTTTATATATTAAAATATAAAAATAATATATTATTATATGAAAACAAATTATCAATAATTGTTTAAAACTATGAGAAAAAACCGTTTTCTGGAATCGATTAAATTTAGCTCGAACAAATTTTTTATATTATCACATAGAAAATTAATTCTATTAATTTACGTGCACATATCAGAATGTGTATGTGTATGACACAAAATATATAATAAACAAAATTATCTCAATAGAAGACGAGAAAAAAATAAATATTTAAATACAATTCAATACGTAGAAACTTATATCACCGAAGTAGCAAAAGTAGCTTATCTACGATAAGTCGAAGAGACGCTCAAAATGTGAAGTTCGCGAAATGCTCAGGCTGAATTGCGAAATTGCAGGACAGATTATTGGCTTGCGAAGTTAGGTGAGACTGGAGGCCGAGGGTGGGCCGGGTAGGGTAAAGAACTTTTGGCTCGGTGCGTTGTTGCCGGACAAACTCTACTCGTAGGTGCAGCCAACATTAGCCTAACTCCGTGGCAAACTAATCTAACATTCGTCCGAGCTTCCTCGCTCCAGCCTTCCAAGCGAACGAACGAGCGAATGTGAGCCATTCGCGCTCTAGCTTTTTCTTTCTCTCTTTCTCTCAAAACCTCGCCATTACATCGCAAACTTTTCGAGTACAGCTTCTCTTCTATCGCAAAAAAAATATTCTTCCTAACATCTTGATAGTTTTCTTCAAAAGTTTTACATTTTTGATCGCCGAATATTTTCAGATAACATTTTGCTTATTTCAAAACGATTTTCATATAAATATCTTATTTTTTAAGTAAATAAATGATTGATAATTATGTATGTTTTTGTGTATTATGATTATCAGACTTTATATATCTTATACTTTTAAATTAGTTATCTGAAAAATATTTCAAGCAACAATAGTGGCAATTCTACTCTTGAAAATATAGGTATTAGTAAAGGATATTGTAGGCTGAATCCCGTCGTAGCTGATATCACCAGAATTGCAGTCGCTAGCTCGGTCGTTGCTGTCCATCCTGAGGTGTCCGTAATCCGGACTGCCATGCTGGGCCGCCGCCAGTAATGCTGGATGCAGCATAGCCGGCGGATGGGGCAGTGGAGGGGAATCCCTGAGTTCTACACCTCCACCCGGAGGACTCGCGGGTAAATGATGTGGCCCCGGAGGTGGTACTTGACCAGGATGACTCGCATGAGGATTGAAAAACGGCGAATAAGGTGAGAACACTTGACTCTCGTGGAGGCTTGGATTTGGTATCGCTACACTGGTTGGCAGAGACACCGGCAGCATTGGTGGCGGCGCGTGGTAGGGTCTCGGCGGCGGGGGAGGCGGGGGACTATCGCTACCTCCTTGCGAACCGTTTCCCTCCTGCGCTAGGATTCTGGACACCGTCCTAGGAGTAATTCTTGTGTCCGTCACCTGTAAAGCGTACTAATTAGTATTTCTTTTTAGACAGACTTATCAATTGTCCATTTCTATAAAATAAAATATAAGTTTATACTTATGAGACTAAATAAAACTTAGCAAATAAATATAATACATAACTGAGGAGATTAAGTATCTTTAATATATATAAAGTAAGACTAATTTGAAAAATCTAATTTGAATACCTTGAAGAATTTATATTATGCGTAACATTACAAGAGAGTG
>QVOA01024347.1:22500-30290 GCA_014825685.1 Pseudomyrmex cubaensis
TGCATACCGTCGTCGGTCGATATTCGGTGAAAGAAAGAAGCACAAAAAGTAATTGATAATCCATTTTGTTTCGCGCATTTGATTATAGACCAAGCCTATCAGATTTACGATTAAACGAGAAAAAAAATATGTACAATCGAGAAAAAACAACATTTTAATAGAATCTGTTGCACTATACGGGCGCAAATAATCGCTCTTCATTCGTCAATGACAGAACAGACTGTTAGAAGCTTCGATCGTCACGCAGTTCAATTGACGCTGCGTATAAGTGCGTAAGTGAGACGGTTGTATAGTTGCACGTATGCATTACGGTATAGAGCTTGAATACGTACTAATACAACGCACGAGCGCACGTGTTTGTGCACACGTAGTGAGATTCGAAGCAACAGCTGAGCAGTTTAAAGCACCTGCGCTCAATAAGCCAACAATATTCCACAGTTTGCCTACGCATAAATCCCTTTGCGTACGAAGACGTCTCCGTGTTCGTTCCTACACATGTATCAAGAGATCGAAAGAGCTTGTAGAAAATAAATGTGTGAGATGGCACAAAATAAAGAGAATTCAGTGAAAATTCTTATTTCCTAGCAGGAAATTAAAATCTTATGACTTTCGTGTATTCTTTCATTCTGATAAAATTTAAAGAATAAATAAAGTAGCAATAACCGGCAATTAAGTCTTTTCTTCTTATTGGTGGAATATCGCAAATTGCATAACAAGAAGACAGATTGCTGCAAGGCGAGCAAATACGCGAGCACGTATTTGAAGTATCGTCGACGTCCTCATTGTGCACTTGAATCACTATTACGTAAACGTTTCAATTACGGCAAGTTAACGCGTTCTCGAGCACTTCTCTCTCTCTCTCTCTCTCTCTCTCTCTCTCTCTCTATTTGTTCCTAGAAATTACTAGACAGTTCTGTTGGCAATTACCTCGTAGGGGTGCAGCGCTCTTGCCATGAGGCTCGTCACTTCAGAAGTGACATATGGTACCGACCTCGATAAGGTCTACGGGACGACCGGTACCTGGACAGGAGGGACGCTTCGAGGGGGGTCGGACGAACTTCTGTCTTTCCCATTTTTGATCGCTACTTCCCCGTGTGCTGCCATGCGTGGGACGTGAAGGGGAAAACAAAAAGGTGCCGGTGCCCTGCCGGAAATGGCTTCAGGAACTCTCCTACTGTTGCGTCGATTCGGAAGTAGACACGACGAGCTAATTACACGCGAGAAACGTGTTCACGAAGGCGAGCGTAGAAGAGAAAAAGAGAAGAAGAAGCATGAACAAAATCTTTTTTTTACTTGCTGCTAAAACTTTTTAAATATTTATTAAAAATATTGATCTTCTTTCATTTTAAAATAAATATATTTTTTTATATCTTATCTTTTTCTCTTATTATTTGCAAGAAACTTTCTCAAAAAGAGAATAAAAACAGACAGTAAAAATTACAAAAATAATGTACGAAAATATGCATGTGTAAGTAAAAATCATCTTTTGTTTAGTATATCACAAAATCAGCGACTTTTTAAGCGCAACAAATATACACAAAGCAAGTCACCAATGATCATTTCCTGCACGTCATACGATATTTATCATTTAAGCAGGTGGGTAGATTTCAAAGCGTGATTATAGTGCACATAGTGATAGGGTCCGCAAGTAATACGTAGGATAGTTAACGCATAGGGAGCTCTCGATAGAACTTCAAGGTGATAGTCAATATTACAACGAGTGATCGTTTTCCTAAGCACATGACGACACATGAGGAGTCACGATGCAAGTGACGATTCAGGGACGCAGCGTAAACTGTGGCCTCGATGACTAAACTTTACGAACAACCAAATTAAGCGATTTTGTTTTATATTCTCGTACACGCGGCAATTTTCAATTCTCCCTCTTCGTGAGACAGACGAAGAAGTAAAAGGAGATTGTTTCCTGCGTGAGAGCATCACATGGTGTACGTACTCCACATGGCGCTGTCGAGGTAACATAGCAATGGCATGTGCATCGGAATTCTACCCCCTGTAGGTGTCATGTGGTGAGAAACGTTCGCAGGGGGTTGCATGGGAACTCGACTGTGGTCATCAGTCCATGTCCATCGCGTATACACACACGTTACTGCTTAGATACATACGACTAGCTTCACCCTTCCCGATATTAAAATTATTGCAACATTCGTTTCGTCATTATGCCTACGACACAAAGGGGGAAGGATAGGCATACCGCCCTCGCCGTAACACGCATCCGCGACCGCACAAACACGTCTCGCCTAAGCGCAAACGTGTATACACGCGCACACGCGCAAGCGAAATGTACGCCGAGCGTACTCACACGCGTCGACGGCGCACACACCGGCACATTGTGTATGTACACACACGGTTCACACGCGTTCAGCATATTATCGGCCTGCTCTGATGCAACAAGTTGACCGGGTGTCAATTGATGTGTTATTAATTGGAGGTTAATTGCGTTAATGCGCTGCCGACCCCGCCTCTCTGTCGTCTACCCGCTCTCCCACCCTACCCTCCTCCCCGCGACACCCTCCACCCTTCTCTCCACCCCGCCTTCAACGAGCCCCACTGTTTTATTATTATTTTGCATTCGAATCGTTTCGATTCAACACACACTGGCACGCGCCCAAACCAAACTAGGTAGAAGAGAGAGAGAAAAAGAGAGAAAGAGAGAGAACTGTGAGTCGACTCGGATGGGCGCGAGCCGGAGAGAGCGCGAGAGAGCATTTAAAAGCGGCGGCCTGTCACCGATTTTCATAATTCACAGCTCGTTAAATTTGTTTCGCTTTTTGCCCCGCTTTTCGCGGTTACGCGCCCCGACGCCATTAATCTACCTTCGGTCGCTTTCAATGAGTTTAATCGCGTTTCAAAAACAATATGGGTCAACGCCACGCTTGTGTTATTCCTGACACGTGAGCATGACCTTCTCGCCGTTTTCATTTCGATTTCGGTACCCATTCATGCCGCCACAGATAGTACATGATAATGAGCATCGGCATTTTTCGAGAACTGAAGTAGCTGCAGTTTGGTGCGTGCCGCATTTCGGCAAAGGCAACAGATAAATAGAAAAAATAACAGAAATAGATACAAATAAATAACAGATAAATAGAAAAATAACAGAATTCTACATTCTGTAAATTCTAATACGAGACAACGTTATGTTTAACATCTTAAGTTTGTGAAATTCCGTAATGTCCTAATTCTTACATTATTAAGTTTTATCAGGATTTTCCGAGGAACATGCTTATAATCGCAAATCTCGAAGATTTTCGACAAGAGCAAGATATGCCTGCAACCTTTCTTTAGAATTATTCCCATGACTTCTCGTGGTGGGAAACGCTAACGTCTGATATTGAAGTCCACAAAAAAACCTTGCAACGCCCTTCGTCCTCCTTCAGAAAAGGAAGTAGGAACAACGGTCCTTGCCCTCAATGGCGTGGAAGCCAAGTCGCGGCATCGAAATCGAAAACTGATAATTTTTGCGGTAATAATAATCGCACTTCTATTTAATGATTTATTGTGTTAATTTAACGCTTTATAGAATAAATTACGCTGGCCAATTTGATCTCTGTTTATATTTAACTACAAGTATCGCATAAAAGTACAAACAATAAAGTGTGTTTAAAGCCGCTTATCAGTCGCGTATTTAATTAATATAGATATCGTTAAAAACGCATCATTTATAATCTGATTCAATAAAATAAATTTATAAACAATAAAATGATTGTCTAATAAATGTTCGTACAGATAAAAACATCGTCACAGTTAATCACGTTCTGTATTGAATATGTACAGTTTTATGGACGATGTATCTAAAATGATGAATTATGCGATCGCGCGTAATTATAAATTGCGCGTACTAATAAATCAAAATAAAATAATTTTATTAAACAAAACTAGCAACAGAACATAAACTTGATGTAATTCATATCTAAGATGCTCCCTCATTGTCGACGACACTGTAAGATCAAGAAGGCCCCCTCGGTAGTATTCAGGTGGTTCGCCGGGTGGCGTTTTCGATTTAAATGTCCAGGTATTCCTTGACTGTACATCCGATCGAGGTAACTTCTCGAGACTCGGCCTCCCCTTAAGAGCTCGGCCCGCCAATGAGAAAAGACGTCGAAGAAGAAGGGCGAAGAAGGTAAGAATGCCTTCTTACGACGCGGGGAAGAGCGCGTGCCAGCTGCCGTTTCGAGGCATAACCGACGTTTCGGCTTCTTGTTGTCATTGTGTTACACCCCACCAAGATTCCCCTAACGTCTTGGGACATAAACGGATCTCGCCTTCCCTAACGTCTTAAGAAACATACATAAGGTATGCACAGACTGCTGGCTCGTGCCAGGGGAGGAGTAACGGCTTCCGTTACCTTCAATACACACCGCATTATTATCGAGTTACGCATCTAACACTATTGCAATGATTTCTCAAGATGTAATTCCGTAATATTTTTTCAATGAAGATTTGACGAAAGATATAAAAACAATAAAAAATGAAAAAAATATAGGTGATATTTATATATATTTAGATTGTTTTGCCATTGTGCAACTATTCACAAGAGCTCTTTCTACAAAAAAAACTCAAATCTTTTTGTCTGCAAGTACAATGTAAAACGACCGAGTGGTCTACTACCAGCCGAGAAGAAGAAGCAGGTTTAACGATAGATTTCGTCTTTCTCCTCTCCGCCTTTTATTGGCCACTGGCTACTTTTCGAGGCAATTATGGAGATACATTCGCGGCATATTGGCAACCAAGAGCCGTCCAGGATTACCGGCGTTATTGTCGTCGCCATTTCGAAGCGCAGTCTTCTTATGGCAGTTGGCCAACATGTTTTTCAGTTTTTGCGATGCAATGGCAATCATGCTACGGGCATTATCGGGTACCTAGGATTACTTAATTATATTCAATTGCTAAAGTTTTGTTTGCGCGACGTATAACGGCGCGACGTCTCCACGAAAGTGTCTGGAGATCGCCGTTTCAGAATGTTTTTCAGAATAAAGAGAAACTCTCGTCGCCTATTTGGAGAAGTTTGTAAATCGCGCAAAATATATGAATCTATTTTTATATCATATGTATTGTACTCACATGTGTGCGTGTGTGTGAGTACAATGCATGTGATCGTTATAGAAAATTCGTAAAATTTACATTCTCTCGTTCGTGTACGTAAGATCGTCACAAAGAGATAAAATAGCAGAACATTCAAACCGAAATTCAACAGAAAGTCAAAAGTCATTCTAGTCTAGATGTAAGAAAATAAAAACAAATATATATTTTGAGAAATCAGTTGGAGGTCTCGAGAAAACATAAAAGTTGAGATTTAAGAGAATAGATACGCGAAGAAAAAGAGACGTGCGGGCTTTATCCGACGAGACATCATGGTTTCTGGCGCAGCTGGACCTTGATCTACATTCGGAGTCTCGCAAACAGAATCGACACAGCTCTGATCACCCTTAAGGCTGGAAACACCTGGTTACTGTTACCTATCGATCGAGTATCACCCTAGCGAGTGACAGACGATAATTATTGGTAATCAACAAGGCGCGAAGCTAACGCGCGTGAGATATTAAGCATGTGCGAATCGCTGCGCAATTTTCTGTTTAAATTGAGATGGTTTTATATTTCATACTCTCTTTTACTCGCTCTTTTGTGGCAAATGTAAAAAAACACGCGATTTATTTATGAAAGAATTAATTTAAAGAAACTCTTGGTTATTATTAATAATTTTCGCTCTCTTATTAATTCGTTATTAATACGCTAGACATATAGATAAGCGTGGACTATTAAATAAAGATTAAATTCTCTAGGAATTGCATCGACGAAAAAAGTAGGCTCTTTTCTTCTTGAAATAGACAGATGCGACGTGGCACGTCCGCGCAAATCTCCGCGGAGCGACGCGCGGCGAGCAGTGGTCTGATCGTTTGAGCCAATCATGCCGTGATTGAGTATAATGGACTTGCGTCTTGTCCCCCAGGCCAGTGGCTCTCGAGCTAACTCGTACGATCTGCGCTCGGCCCTTCCGAACGGCCGATCGTGGACTAGGGTCGCTCTTGGGTTGGTCACCCGCGAGCCGTAAGTGACTAGGGCACAGGATGAAGGTTGTGTCCGAGTGAGCGAGCGGCCTGTTGGTATGATAATGAGGAAGGTGACTTCCGACGATCCATATACCGCGGAGAGCAGACCGAAGGGAGGAAGACAGCAGAAGCTCCGGAATGCGCCGATGATGATGAAGATGGAAGAGGGAGAGAGAGAGGGAGAGAAGTTGAAGACAGGGAGAGGGAGACAGGAGGAAGAAGAGAGGTACCATCGGCGATGATGGAGGAGGAACACCGACGCGGAGTCGAGGGGGCGGCCAAGAAGCGGACACTCCAATCCACTACGTCCCTTTCCGATTCTACGCTCATACGCGACGTATATGCTTGCTATCGCTAACGATTGTTTCTATCTCTTGTCTCTCTTCCTTCCGCGGCCCCCGTGGCGTAAATTGACATGAGAGACAGGACACGGGGAGATCGGGCAACGTGCGTCAGCAGGTCACGTCGTATATACGACGAACCGACTCGAGGAGCGGAAGACTCTTCGTAATCCGATGACGACGACGCGCGGTAAGGGGAAGTTTGCGCGCCCGTCGTTGCATCGCTCGAAAGACACTCGGCACGATTGGTGGTTGTGCGCGTGTCCCGTTGTTGTGCGTGGGTGCGTAGGAGCGAACAGGACGGAGAGAGAAAGAGAGAGAGCCTCCTACTGAGCGAGCTGCGGTGACGCTGCGACCCGATGAGGATACGAGGCAATTTTCCCAAACGCCGTCAATTCAGTTAACCAGCTAAATTCGCGAACGCGAGGCGAAGGAAGGAGGGAGGACCCCGGGTCGCGTGTGAGAAAAAGGGATCGCCGGAGAAGCGGGACGACCGACTAAAGTGCTGGAAATAACGCGATGTGTTATTTGCATGAGAAGCGAAAGACTGGCTCGCTCGCGGATACGATGACGCCGGTACGGGCCGGTTCCCAAGTGTCGAGTGAGCTATGACTCGGTTAATCCAATTGAGTCAATTTGGGTTAACTTGAAGTCGTCTAAACAGCTTGTTTAGATGTCCCGCGATATACTCTCAAGCCTGTATCCGGCTCTCTTCCTTCCTACTTTAATAAAATCCTCTCAGCATTCTCGCTTTCGAGAAAGCTCAGATAAGTAGAGCGATCGATGAGCACGTTGATCGAGATTAATTGCGCATGTTATTCCAATTTTTACAAGTGAAATCAGAATTGAATTTTCATTATTTCATCTTTCATATTTTATTGCTCAATTCTTATTGATAAATTACTTCGGCTTTGTTTTTCAAAAAGTGTATTCACACTCGAAATTGTGTCAATCATGCGAGTTTCATTGTGAAAATAAAGCTATTTTCTTACAAAAATTTTTCTGGGCTATCTTTCGATTTATTTCGCAAATAGCAAAGGTTTTAGCGAACGAGCGTGATCATTTTCAGCGCTTCTTAACTAAAATTTCTTCTCATTTCGGTGTTATTTCTGCTGATGGTGTCATTGGAATATCGATCCATACGTTCCGAATTTATTCAGCAATTTTTCTACTTCTGTGTTATATAACGCGCGTGAAATATCTTAATAATTTGATGTATATCCTAATAGAATTTTTTTTATGTTTTCAAAACTGCCGTAATTTATTTTATTTTGATCGAGATTAAATTATTGCTTGCGAGTTTCAACGTCCAATAATCGTTTAATGATTGTTCCGAAAAAAGATTGTGGATCGAGATCGACGATCGTCCCTTGGAAGGGAC
>QVOA01024348.1:0-45599 GCA_014825685.1 Pseudomyrmex cubaensis
GACACGGAGAGATATGGAGTGACACTCATTTGGCGGATACTTTTATGTACTTGGCGTCGAGACGCTACCGCGTCTCTTGATATGTATGTCTCTACATAAAAATTTATCAGTAAAACAGCTTATGAAATTTGTGTGCGTGTTATTTCCGATGAACTTTAATAACGAGTTCTATCGTATTGCCGACTTTATTAATTTTGCCGTACGATCGGTCGCAAAAAACACACATTCCGCTAAGCTATCCGTATAATTAGCAGCGCATCCACAACTTTATCATAACTCGATGGCGCGTCTATAAAGTACCCACACGTTAATTACTCGATAAGTTTCTCCGTGCCGACCGAATAGAGATTTATCTGCGCATAAGAATAAATTCGTGATTTGTTAGGAAATACTGGTCGCCTCGAGCAAATGCACTGTGTGGTAGCAACGTAAGTGCATACAAGTGTACTTTGTAAGAATCATTGCTAGTGGCAAACTCACAATCAGTACTTCTGTTTTAATCACAACTTCCGATCGATGTTGCTATCGTTCGATTTATAATTTCTTCAAAACAATTTGCTTCTTGACAATTTATCTAAAGTTGCTTGAGTTATTAGTCGCTTGAATTGCCGTTAATATCTCGACATTAATCCGACCAAGTGCGCGCGATTTATGCGCTCGTCGGTTCGCGTGTTTCAGCGGCAGAGGCTGCCAACGCGCCAACACGAGGATTAAACAAAAACGCGGGACAGACTAGCAAAAAAATTGCACGAGCAAGGAGAGGAATCTCCGATCGGTAGCGCGGAACGCTCGTTACCGAAACGAAACGGCCACTTGTAATTGAGGATAACGTCGGGCGCAGCCCGAGGGAAGGTGAAGAAGGGAGGGGAAATATCAGTGAGATGAGTTTAGTACCTTCTCTTCCCTCCTCTCGGAGCAAGGGAAAGGGCTGATTATTATTTACGCCCGACAGGAGAGCGTAAATCGTTGAAGAAACCCGCAAAACATCGGAAATTTTGCGCCAAGCGGGAGTACAAGAAGATCTTGCGAGCCGACGACTACGGGAAGTATCTTTCATCGCAAAAAAAAAACCGACGAATCGCCGCTTTTACGGTATTCGTTAATGAAAAATTTGTTTTGCTTCTTTTTGAGAAAAACAGGGAGGAAGAACGTTCAATCCTGTTTTTCTTGCGTAACATTTTGCATATGATAAAGGTATCAAGACTAATACGAGCCAATAAACAAGTTGTTCATGTATGTGATCTTCGTGTATGTGTGTGAATTTTTCTTTATTGATATATATTACTCGAGATGTTTCAATCTCGTCATTTGAATCTTCATCAGTAATTAACCTACCCTTATGTTGTCAAAATATTTAAAAATTATGAAGGTTTTCAAGTCAAAAAACACTGTCAAAACATGTTAAAAAGTTATAAATCGCTCAAGTTTGGCAGAAGTCGCGCTTTTCATGATATTTCTTAAATATCTATGATTAATGTTTCATGTGATGACACTGCAAAATCTCCAACTTACCTGATATTTCCAGCGAGCACGTTTATAGAACAGATTAATTGCATGTTAGCGTTACACCTCTGCGAACGCGTTTAATTTCCTAATCAGCTGATCTCTTGAATGCCACTCTTCCTCTTCTTCTTTTTTCTATCTCTCTCTCTTCCTCTTGTTGACACACCTCGTTTCAAGGCAATTAAAAAGTCGTAGAGCGATTTTTATCTCGGCGCACGCGTTTCTTACTCTACCTTCTTCGTTAAGTCTTCAGAACTGTTATACGTGCCCACTCGGCAAACGCCGATCGATCGTTTCGTAAACCAACCAGAGATCGTATTTCCGCGTATCCGGCGCTCTTTGCGCCTTATCGGCCGATCCGATCGCGCGAAATTTATCCTTTATCAGCGCGGATGCCGCGCGGCGCATCACGCGTTCTCTCGTTTCTCCCGATAACAGATCGGGGAGAACGCATCCCGCAACCGATATAAACCGGATATCTTTCACGCGTCTGAATGACGCGCTCTTTCCGCGCGGACGATATCGAACATCGGAACTCAATGTTACCTGCGGATTGCGGCAATTTTTTGTCGACGTTGTAAATTTTTTAAACGATGTTGTTAATTTTACGGAGCGTGTAAGAACACGCGCGGATCGACAACGTTAACTTTCACACGTGGCGAGTTCGTGACAATCAATGATAGAATGTGAAATGAACACGAAATCAAGATACAACCTGCCCTTGCCACCTGCGATATCTGCCGATTCGCAAGTGCGATTGACGTCACGCTCGTTAAACTTATCGATTCTTGACATTTTTCCTCGACTACTACGACAAGCGAATTCAAATTACAGTTTGTATATTGTGTCGATAGTAATTATTAGTACGTCTTTAAATATCATCATCGATAACGATCTCTGCAAAATGTCGCAATCGAAACGACCGAGACGGCAGACTCGACATTTTGATCTTGACTCATACGTCAGCGGTCGGGTCTTTCGACTCGAGACGAAATTCTTCGCGCATCGTTTCCAAGTGAGAGAGCTGAGGTGGACGATTCATTATGCATAATATTCACCTGCTCTTCGGACAGAATCGGTAGGGCGCGCGCTCATGCGACGAGTTTCTGCGCGACGAAAAAGACTTAGAAACGGGGGCGGACGGACGGAGAAGAGGAAAGCGCACGTCGCGCCGCGGCGGTGCAATAACGTGGCTGACTTTACGACCGTCTTCACGAAATAATTGCGACAATACGAGCGTAAATACCTGTTTAAGGTATCCACACCTGTAAAGGTGGAAGTCCCGGTCTGTATTGCTGCGAGACGCTCGTGACGCTAATTACGAGGATTAATATCGAGCCCGCCATTTTCTCGCTCTCATCACATGCAATCAGCCACTCGCGACGCGTCTCTTTAACGATCAAACTCGCTCGAAATATCATTTCACGTCCGCGGTCTACGATAAGGATCGTCTCGCAATGCGGCGGCGACGGTTTGACGGTAGGGATAACCGCGTAAGAATTATTTCCGTTCTAGAAATAGAAGCTGCTTCTATTGAATACGCATTTCACGATATCTAACATTTATACGAAGTTTGATGTACGACCTTCCGAGACAGTAATTTATTTAACGATACATTCTCCAATAAGAGCGGCATTAGACTTTTAGTGCCTAATAAATCGTCTTTTTATTTTCCACCATAGATAAAGAGAATCCATATTTTCTGCTAATAGATAAAGAAGACCAATTATTTTATTTTACAGTCGCGTCGAGAGAAGCAAACTGATCGCTCGATAAATATATACGCGCGGCAGGTGTTCCGCGATCTTACGAACGTCAAACCTACCGCGATCAAACTATGAACGTCGAGGGCGGTTGAGAAGGCTGTCACGACGCAATACAGTCTATTGTCTCTCATTGTGACGCAGTCAGTGGCCGAACGGTGGTAAACTCGAGAACACCTGCTCTGCCCACGAATGATATTTAAAAGCCTGCCCAACTATAAATCTCTCGTGTGGCAACTAACAAAATTCTTCTTTTCTTTTTCTTAGTTTCCTACTTATTCACGTCTTCATCTGGCTAGTCCGTTAAAATTATGTATGTCTTTATGCGTAGAGATCTTGAAATACGAGAAAGAAAGATAAGGGGTCAATTCGAGTCAATATACAAGGTATTAGTGTATTAAAATAATAGAATTTTTTATTCAAAATTAATGATCAAATGTTTCAATATTAATTCGGACTTTCCTCAGTAATAAACTAAATAAAAAGAAAACAGAAAATTACCCAGCATAGAATAAATAAATAATAGCTTTTAATGAAAAGAAAAAAGAGATAAATTGATTAAACGGTCACGAAAATATCCTCGGACAATGATCGTCAGCCTCGACGATGCGGCGCAGGTTCGTTAGGCAAGACCGTGAGCAACAAAAATCGCGAGAAATCCGCTCGGAAGCCTTCTCGATTGACAGACGCGGGGGCCTCAGGTTAACGAACCGACGACGACGGTCCCGCGGGACCTGTCCCCCTTTCGCAATGTCGGTCTCTCGGAGCGCGCCGGAGTCCAGCCGACGAGCGGCGCCATTATTAATATTTCATACAGTTTATGGGCCGCTGAGTGGCAGCGCCCGCTCCGTTCTTCGTCTTCCCTCGGCTCCTTCTTTTCTCCCTTCTTCGCATCTTCTTCGTTATTTTCTTTTTTCCCTGCCGTATGTGTCATCCACGTGAACGCGGCATTTGCGGGTCTCGATTATGGGATTCGCATTACGCCGCCGCGCTAGACACGAGCCGAATTTCCGACTTCTCGCGGGACCGGATCGCGCACGAGGGTCGAACTGGTTATTAATATCTCATACGTTTTACGAGTCGCTGAGCGCGTGTTATTTGTGTAGCGCTGTTATTTGCCTCTTCACGCTCGTGTCCATGCCGCCTGCCCTGTCATCCGACACACTTTGTTACTCGCGCTCCGCCTTCGTTCTTGCTCCGTGCGTCCTTTAGACACCTGTATGCGTCACCGCGGATTTTTATAATCGACAGTGAGAGAGATCGCGTGCGATAAGTAGCGCCGCCTTTGCAAACGTCTCACTAAGTGACAGTGTGGTTTTTCTATCACCTCGCCATTCCTCGCTACGCATCGATTGTTGTTCAAAGACCGAGAAATAAAAGGCGCACATCAAAAGATCTTTCAATTACTGTTAACGCAAATTCGTATCGTCATTATCGCAAATCTAGTCAATTACAAAAACTACTGTTCAAATCCATGAGTGCGTATCTGGTCGGTTATATAATGCCTGCTTGGCACTTAATTCGAAGTCGTGCGTGTTTGAACGTGAACAGCTACTTTCGCGAAATCAACACGTTTGTCCATTGAGAATAAACGACCGTAAAAACGCGGCGCAATAATTGAGTCAGCTGATCCGCCGCATTTACGAGGTCGTATACATCCCATTCGCGGCTTATTTACGAAAGCGGTAAAAAGCTGACGATGAGAAGCTTAACGGATCGCGGCATCCGAACGTGGGTGATCCGCGCGAGTTAATTAACATGAGCGCTTTGCGACCGCTCGCAAAATCGAAAATTTACATCCCCGTGATCATGCGCCGCGACTCGTTAAAAAACGCGCGGGGTCAAAAGTTCGGCCGAGGGCTGGGAAAAAGAAAGTCGCTCCGGCACATGAGGATACGAGACGACGAAGAAAACGAGCGGAAGAGGAGAACGAGGGAGACTAAGGGAATATTGCGCGCAAGAGACCGACAGATGGACCTGCATTGATATTGCGTTTTAAGGTGCATACTCTCTCGGTGCTTGGCTCGCGGGGGGAGAGAGTACGGTTCGTCCCATTTACATCGAAGGCGGCACGCGGAATGGCAGTCGAAGGCACGAAGGCCGGCCGGCAATAAATAACGTAACTCCGCCCAAAATATAAATTGAACGCTACCGGTGTGTGGTCTCGACCGTACATGGTTGCTGCTCCTATACGTACGCGCACGTACGTGGAAACGCGCCGTATTATGCGGCGGCCGCCGCTACCGATCGCTTTTGGTACCGACGCATTACCGGTGCGCGGCTTCCTCGCGCTCGACTTTAAATGCACCGATCTGTGTAATATAGAAGTGCCGCCGCCTCTATAGCCGACAAAACGAGATCCCGCAAATTGCTACGCACCTTTGTCAGAAGCACAAGATACGGAAAGATCTCAACTTCCGCATGCGCTTGTCTACTATATTATGATTTATGGCTTGAGACACGAAAGAGAGAGAGAAAAGTTTTTAATTGATATTGTAATTATATATTACAGTGTTTCTTGTAACTGATGGTTTCCCTCTCTCTATTCTTGAACTCTCTACAGGATACTCTGTACAATATTAATTCTTGTAATCGGGTAATTTATCGTATAAAACAAGCATTGTGAGATCCGCAACGTTACTGTTTCGCCTTATCGGATAATAAAACTTCCGCGCGATATCAAAATTTAATTATCTCCTTCTCCTAAGTAATTTTGGTATCCGCAGTTGCGTGGCTTTTGTTATAAATGTGCGGCGTTCGAGTGGCGTTGCGTAGAATTGCACCCTGCGCAATACAAAGACAGCCGAAGGGCGAATCTTCGAGAGGAGAGGGGAAAATAGAAAACTAACGCGACGGAGCCGCGCATGGAGAAAAGTATCGCGCGATCTATGAAGGAAGAGACAATGTGCCTCAGATCCCATCTGTTTTCCAGTTAAATCACCGATCCGTAACCTCCGCGGGGTACGGAGAACCAACCAAGGAGAACCTCCGTATACTCCTGTCGATCTGATTTCAGTTCCCGCTGCACTGCCGTACAACGATATGTAACGGCTAACAATGAGGGCGCATTAAGACGTATAAGACCGTATCCTGGACTGACTCCCCGCCGGCTTATTGTCTCGGTACAGTTATCGCGACTGTGTATGTATACAACGTTGTACGCGCGTTTGTGTGTCGCCCGCTCGGCAAGATGATACGAATAACAAGAACAGGAGGAAAGAACAGTATCTCGTATTATCTCCTTTTCGCGTTCCGCATTTAAGTCTAATTTAGGTGTCTTAATCGCTTCTCTACCTCTCATTGATATCTTTATGTTGATACGCCAAAAGTACGCTGCTGTGATAATAAGAAAGTTCTGCTCAAACTCCCTGAAATTTAAAAAATCTATTAAGAAAAATCTAATTAATTTTATTGCAAAGAAAATAAAAAAATATGTCATTGCAAATAATAATTATTATATGGATTATTTTCCAACATTTTGTTCAGATTGTTGGACCAATAAGATGTCATTAAAATTTTTTCGCGACGGCGCACAGCAGAACGGAAACAATAACCCAATAACCGCAGGATGGTGCAATTAATCCGGCGAAAGTTACAAAGTTATAGAGAAAAATCGTTGCGGAATCACGACGGCACCGCGAACGACGTTCAATTTACGTTCGATTAAGACGACCGTAATTTACGCCGTCGACGGTAAAAAGAAAGAAAAAAAGAAAAAAGATCGTCGCAATCTCCCTGTGTGCACCTATGATTCAGAAAACGTGGTATTATCCAGTGATAACGAGTCGGGCGTCTCGTTATATCGCGCGGTAGCGCCGCATTAACCGCGGCGAGTTCTATATCGATGGTTTTCTAAATTACCGTGCCGCCTTATATAAATACTATCCCCGCGGAGCGCTTCGATTTTCCGCGACGCAGAATAGATGGAAGATGGCGACGGCATGACACGGGAAGCGCCAGGATAACGTCAATGAGTAAGAAAGGGAAGACCCTGACTAAAAGCAAAAAAAAAAAAAAAAAAAAAAAAAAAAAAAAAAAACACAACCGCGAGTTTTCTCGACGTCTATTGGCTTCGCTTTAATTGCTTCTCTCGGTTATTAGTCCTCCGAGACGTGTACATAGCGCATATTCGAACGTGCGCGTATACATCCGCGGCAACCGATAAGTGATTCGTATTAAGATCTCGCTGGGCGTGGTGATAAATTACACGGTGACTTACACGCACGCAGCGCGCAACGCACGGCCGCGGCGCATGGCCAGCGCGCGGCGGCGCCGTGCATGCGCAGCCTTCGGCGAAAAAGCCTCTGTACGCACATACGCCGGGAATATAAAGTGGAGGCTTGCGGATAATTGGATAATCGATCCCGCCCGGTTTCCAGAAAGCAGCGCGAGTGGGAAAACATGCCGATCGGCGCGCGGCTACCGATAGCACGCTGAGATCTTTTTGTCCGCGAGAGATACAAAACGGAAGGAAAGAATGAATTGCAATTATAAATTGACTTTTTTTTTCTTTCAAACGTCTCTGGTGAGAATAATAGCAGCGCGGATAATTGAATGATCAGGTAATTTTCCCGCGATCTCTAATACCAATCGGAAAATCATTAGCAAGCGCGAAGTCAAAAGACGTTATTCACTTTGCATTTGCTGCGGATCGCTGCGGGCTCGGACGTGACAAAGCAATCGCCGTGCGCAAAAAGTCGCTGCCGGTATCGCGTTGTATCGTATTGTCACAAGAACAAACACGGCGCCATGACTGCACATCGCATCGTGACTCGCTCGGTTCGTTTTCTCTCTCTCTCTCTCTCTTTCTCGGACGCTGGATGTTTAATTAGTTTCGGCGAGGACAATAAAAGAGAATCAAAAGAGAAACAGAAAGAGAGGGAGAGACCTTTCCATGTACTACCCACGTCGCGGAGCCGAGCTCATTAATAAATAAATTGCCGATGACCGATCGTAAGATGGCGTCATTGCATCGAAGAAGCGGCACCATCAAGCTGACGCCGAGCGAGCGATGGTTCTCGTGTGGCAGGTGCACCACGTCATAACTTGACGAGGCCTCGACCGGCAGGAGGTACCAGCTGATTACCAGAGAAAGACATAAGCGCCGCACTCGGCAACGCCATTCTCTTCTTGGTCATCGTTTGCCACCACCACTACTATATATCCTAGTGCGAAACTCGTACTTTATGCCTTTACAGAAATTTATTACTGATGTGGTCAAAAAACTTTGACTATTTTGAGTGTATAAATATTCTAAATGTAACAATTAATATAATTTTCGTCACATCAGTAATGTATTTCTGTAAGGTGCACTGTCACTAAATGGCGGCAAAATCGGCTAATGTTAGATATATCTTTGCAAAATTCATATCGTACGTTATTAATTTATGTCGTATATTATTATTATATCACATCGTTATATAAAAATATTATTAAATGAAAATTTGGTGCTCTCATCGCTTGACGTTCAACTTACTTGTTTCTACCGTGTAAAAATATACTGAGAGAAATAACGACTGTCAGTATCAATTTGCGGATTGCATGTTAAAATTAACAGAATCTCCTTACTCGTTAATAAAAGTTGATAAATATCGTATTCAGCGCTTGTGACGTAGCTTCGTAATTCTACGCTGTGTAGTGGAGTTATATGTCGCGCGGTAAATATCAAGTCATTGTCAGCGCGCGTATGGAAATGTCCGACGAATCTAAGATATTTTACAGTGTTCGCGCGATTAATGCAAAACGACTTACGGAAGGCGCGACATCGTCGCTATCACCTTGTAACGCGGAATTCAATGTAGTTGTATGCGTAACTTGTGAAATTAATGACAGTTTTCCTGTTACAAACTGAGAATAAGTGTAGCGACGGCTCGTTGTTAAGCGAGCGTCATTGGCACCCGGAGCGAGGCGCTCGTATCTCGTGGAATCGCGGCGCGTGCGTTTTTTGTCGGTATGATAACGTGGTCGCTTTTCTCTCGTACATTTCCGGAAACGTTCCGTTTCTTGCATAGGCGGTTTCGCGTTACAACCGGGGGAGATATGAGTGGCCGTGGCGTCGCTCTCATTTAACGAGGCACCACCCGAAGCGAGACTTACGCTTTACACCGTATGCTCGAGCGCAAGAACGATGTTTCCATCGTTTATAAAGCCTTGTGGTATTCCGAGGCTGTGGCTGCGACACACGTTTGAAAACGTTATTCGAACAAGACGCAGAAGCTACGCGTGATCCTTACGAGGTTTTCTGATATTTTTTCAATTCGAAATTATATTAGTTCTTCCTTACACAATCTCGTCGTCTATTGTTACCGCAAAATTGATTCGGATTCAAAATATATTACGGCGATTAATTCTCTTTCTATTAGGAAGTTATTAAATATAGTAATAGAACGTGCCTTCCAGCCACACACTTGTACGGTGTCGAACCTTCAAGAGAGAGATTATTAAACGTCAAAGCCGTCTGCTCATTATTTAACCGCCGCGCAACGGCGCGAATGGAAAGCGACATCGATCGATCTCGACCGCCGGTTTCCAATCCAATCACGTAATTTGCCGATCAGTCAGCGCGCTTTTCGGTGTCGCGGAGATATCGTATCCGCTCGATTTCTAAACCGCCGCGCGCGAGATTTATGTCGCGCGTAAATGGTAATATTCCCCGCGGAGATTAATTATTCGCGTGAGATGTAAGAGACTCTCCTTCCGCGCGACTTACGCGCGCGAGACGCTCGAATCAAACAATCAGGTCGTAGATTATTACAGCAGCGACTGGCAGCGGGGCGGTTGCTCAATTACCGGCCCGTCCGTTACTTTATTCCGCGCCGATAGCATCGACCGATCGGCCGTGCGGCGAGAATTTTTAACAGCCGTGCGCGATGGAAAGCCACGCGATAACCGGCGGTTTTCGTACCCGAGGAGGCAGGCGCGTAGGCGACGCGCTTCAGGGGCGGAGTAGGCGAAGGTGCAAGGAAGGGTTTTCAATTTGGAGCACCTGCCGGCAAATTGTGGCCCGAGCACGCTTCGCGGAACCGACGAAGAGAGCGGAAGGAGACGAAAAAAGAAGGAGAGGTAGTCAGGAGACGCGCTCGCGGTGAGACAAGCAGGTACACGCCTCATATACCACCGCGTTCTTTTTTTCACCGAGCCCCGAATAATTTCGATCTTATCGTCTAAATTTTATTATTACGACCAAAAATTGCTGTTGGGAACGCACGCAATCGGAAAGGAAAGAGCATCCCGATTTGTAGCTTATTACGTGACATTTCTTCTCGATGTTTTCGTGCCGCGTCCCGTGTAGAGACGCAGAAACGCGTGAATGCGTACACGCGCGTTCTCTTTTATCGGGTGATTTCTGTCGAAGATGCGGATCTCTTCGAAGGTAAACGTGGACTCGAATAAAGTCCTCTTCTCGTGGAGACTCGCACCGCCCGCCGATCGTCCCGCGCGCACGCAATTAAAAAGGGCGTATAAATCTGAGAGATTCATCGCGCGAACGCCTTTAAAATTGGATCCACAGGCCACCTGCCGTTTCCGAGGCGAGCGCAATGTGCGAGGAAATCGAAAATTGATTTGTAGACAACGAGATGTAGCGAGCGTTGATTGCAGCCACCGTTCAGCACGATCAAAAATAGTCCAAAGTATGCATATTGAACGAAATACACAATAATCCATATTTTGAAGAAGCAAATATAAAAGAAACTATCAACGTTATTAAAAGATAAAGGAAGTAGAAAAACTGCACGCAGCAAAAGAAGAAATACCTAATGTTAAAAATATATAATCGAACGTAAGAGAAGAAAGTATACACAGATGTCTGAAAAATTAAAGTAAACTGAAATATCTACGAAACGTCGATATAAAAATGACACAGTTCAAATCCGAAAATCATCTTTGGAAATTTATACAACACACCGCGAAATCAAATATCATATATAATTTTCGTTTTGCTCATTTAATCGCGGTTTTAGAATAAACTTGTAAGATGTGTCTCGCGCATATTCACAGATCACCGCGCTTAATATGATGAGAGAATATCAAGTCAGTCGCGGCATGTGCCGTCGCGCGAGATGCATCCACGCGTTTACGCCTCGTCGAATCGAAATCGTGTGTAAACGTGATATTTAATTAACGCCCGTAGATCAGCGCGTTATGAGACCAGTCGCTCGTTTGAACCGTCCCACATCGCGAATTAAGACGATGTATCATATGCAAACAACTTGAGCGTTCTTAATGAAAATTACATGTAGCGGGAAAAGTTATTTTCCCCTCTCGCTCTTCGAACGATTAAATAAATTCAAGACAAAAACGTGAAAACCAAACGCAAACCCGTAGCACATCACATCTCGCTATATAATCAACTCACCGTTTTTTTTTAGCAGATAATTGCGCTCATATGGAGATAATTAAGCATTTTACTATCGCTACCGCTTCTGTTAACGAAGCCACCGCCATAAAGTATAGGTATAATTTTGTCATTATTTTTGACAAGCTCTCCAATCTAATAGCCAATAAAATATCGAACGGGAGTTAATATCGCGAATATTTGCGGACGCGCCGCGTTGTATCGTCAACTTTATGTCGCGAGCGGCAAAAAACAAAACATCCTGTCATAAAAGGAGCTTAACGGAATCAGAGGCGATTGTGCGGTGCCGGCGATATATAAATCCTTTTATATTTACACAAACAGCGCGACTGAAAAGCACACGCGCGATTAGTCTCCGACGAGTGCCGCGCGGACATTGGACATTAACGAGAATCGTTCCCGATCGCCGTCGGCCGGGAACGGTAAGGGTAATTACATTGAGCGACGGTCGTACGCACGTTTCATTGAATTTCGCGCGCGCAATAAGCCCGGCGTTAATACGGGACTAACAACTCGCTATTTTAATTAACGAGTATCAAGCGACCTGAAAGGACCTATCTGTTCCCGATAAGCGCACGAAATATGAATCAAGCGTACACAGGAAACGTATATTTTCGTCTTTTTTTTTACTCGTTTACGCTACATAAGAAATGTCCGACAAAACTTACGAGCGCACGTACATTGTATGTACTCGGAAATCATTCCATGTTCTTAATTACTATCAGTTGCTTTCTATATTTGCTTTGTCGATTTATTTTGAAAGAAAGAGAAAGAGAAAGAGTTAATGAAGCAACTATGAAGCAACACAACACCATATTTATGTTCTAATAAAATTGAACAAGTTATTTGCTTTGATACATTGACTGATTGATAATATACACACAAATCACATAGATATCTTATTTTTTTATTCTGTCATTAAACTTTTTAATGCAAATGATTTCCTTTCTTCCAATTCTTTGATTTTATTTTTTTAATATACGCATAAGTTATTTGATGAAATTTTCCAAAAGATCGGCCGTAAAAGTTAGAAACTTTTCTCAAGAAAAAATATCTCATCTCTTATTGGTCGGTTAGTTCAAAAGCGTCGGTTGAGAAAAACGAGATGCTGCCAAGCGCAACATGTACGAATGGATTCCTGTCGCGATATTACCAGTCCGCGCAACGGTGGATATTTTCTATAAATTATTGCATGTGTGTTTGCACGTGTACGATGGTTTAAGCCCAGTTTCTCGGATATTGGCCTGAGGCTTATTTCTTCCTGGATCACAACGCGAAAGCTCTCTTTTCTGAAAAAAAAAAAGGGCCATGATATTTTAATTGTGCAATGCCGATAAATGTGCGCATACCGATACGCAGTGATTACGTCCTGATGATAGTCCGGCAATAATTGAGAAAGTGAACGTATGTTCACAGAGACGTAAACACGGAGTAAACGAGTCCAGGATTATTTCGTGTACCTACAAGACTTTGAAATATGAAAACCTGTTCTTTAATGGAAACTTCTTCGAAATTTAGTTGCCAATCGCAAAGCCGTCGCATGCAAATGCAGCACGTCAGTGAAAATTAAAATAACGTCTTCTTCGAGATTTTTAAACAGAACATATTTACTAACAACTCTCATCATTTTTATACTGAAGTTTTTTCATTGTTCTAATGTTTTTTTTATCATCAAACGAACGAAGTGTGACCAAAGCGATCAAAGTACCGGTACAGTTAAACATAGGCAACGGCATATGTTATATTGCTTTTGTAGCTGCCACGGTAGAGAAAGCCATGATTACAGTCTTCGAGGCGAGAAAGAAAAGCGGCGGAGGGTGACGCGGCATTGATAAAAAAAATCGAAGCTAAGCGTCTACATCCCGTCTACGCTACTGCGGCATGTGACGATCGGACGTTCACGCGAGGCATTTACGAGGACAATGGAGACGAAAATCCTGCAAGAAGGACGCCTCCTTGTAACGCCAGCTGGTAGTCGTTGTCCCCCTCGTAATATACGCGTCTTCACGCGGTAGCCAAGGCACCCCATCCTATAACCAGAGTTTACGAGGGTGGCTAATCGTGTACACGTCGTGTTTCCGCGCAGTTAGCACAATGCAACGACAATGACGACACGTTGTGTACTGACCGCTTGACCAGTCGCCCACCGGTCGTTTATCAAACGAATAGCGATCGTGTCTAAACACGGCGTGAGGGTGGCTTTTGACGTTTTTCGCAAAGCGACAAGATAGACACTAACGACAATCTTCTTGCCAGATGGCAAATTTGTTTGAAGGGGGCGGAGAGAAAAAAGAGCAGAAGTAGCAAGCGCGGACAATAAACAGAACATTATTTTGCTTAAATAATTAAATCATCCTTAAAAACTTTTATAATTGTGTATGTTATGTTAACTATTTCAGGATAATAAATATGATTCTTCTAATTTTTCGTTATAATTTTGTCGCCAATGGATTATGAAAAAGGTAATGATGATAAATGCAGTTTATTGTGTCACTTGGATAGGATATCTTCGCGCACATTTCTAGTTAGATCTACGATCTAGCCGCCCGCTTAGAGACGACACGGCGCGATACGGCGCGATATAAATCACGAGTGTAAAGTCAACTTGTCGCCCTTTCGAGAATAGCAGAGGCCTCCGGGGAGAGCACTAACGCGGGCGCTGTTATTCGTTTTCGGATGACAGCGGGTCGGTCGCGCGGCGTTCGATACGATCGGGTCAAGATCGGCCAGGAGCCAAGCGAGCAAAGAGAGCCCGTTTGGCCTGCCAAAGAGCGGAAAGAGAACCGAGAGAGCGCAGCTGCAGCCGATCGGGGCCGCCGCTCGTTGCCGCTTACGTTGGCGCGTGCCATCCCCATGCCCACCTATCTCTCCTTCTTTTCTTTTCCCTCCTCCCAGAAGGCTCCAGGTAGAAGTCTCGGATACGTTACTGGATCTCTTGCGTAACGTACATTTTATATATGTACTACTACCTGCCGCGAAAAACAGGGAGGCTGATTCGAAACCTGCATGCTGACGTTCGTTGACACAGCCGCATATCTTGATCAATCGCGCGCTGCGTGCAGTTGCGTGTAGAACGGATAACAAAAAGTTACGACCCAGAAAATATATTTTTACTTTAAACTAGTTTTTCTAGACCGTATTAAAGTCGCGAGAGCGAGAACTATCCATATGTAAGCCCTGGATGTATGTTTTACACAGGATGTGTATTTTTACTTAACTGACACTTAGCGTCGGTTTCGTAAATTAACTAGTTTCTCAAGTGTTTCTTTTAACGAAACGTCTAACGAAACAAAACAATACAATTGTTAAATAACCACATGGAGATAGAGAAACAGTATTATATTATAAGAAAATCTTGATCTCATAACGCACACGAGGCACGCATTGTCTCTGGTGGCTAAGATATACGTCCAACGGTTTCAACGTTTTTTGTCGTCAAAAGACGCGTGCCAAAATTGAAAGTTTATTCGTGCCCGAGGTAAGACGGGATCGTAAAAAAAAGGATAGAAAAGAGCCGGGGCTCAGAAGCGGAGGGGCAAACAGCTGAGTCGTATTGAATCGCGTCGCGTGTGTGCTCAAGGTGTTCGCCAACGGCTCAGATTCGAATTCAACGTGCCAGAGAATCTTGTCCCGTGCCTTCTTCCTCCTCCCTTCTTTCATAACGCTTCTTACGTTCCCTGCTAAGCCTGTCCAGGAATTTCGGTTAGGCCGTCGTCTCCCGCCATCGTCCCCGAAGGCGGGTGTCTTCCCGCGGGATGACTCGAGAAGATCCACGTGTCGCGCGCTTAACGCACCGTAACTGTTTCGAATAACGTACCGATTCGTATGGAACTATCTCTGGGAATTGTCAAAAGAGTTGGTTTTCACATCCCGTTTTTTTTATGTCTCTTAAATAACACCTTAACGTAATTTGTACGACTTCTTAATATCGGCATTAAACTTATTAAATTTATAGCAGTATAAGTCTTCTGACAAATTTAAAAACAGTCTCCGCGCAGTCAAACATTTTTCATATTTATTTCGCGAACGTCCGAAACGTTTTCAATATTCATAGCATAATTAGCATTCATTACAGTCGTTTGGTTTCTATGCTCCTCTTTCGAAATTTCCGTCGGTTCCGGGTTTCTAAATATCTTCTCTAATAATTAAATGTATGTGCATAAATCCCCTATTTTTCTCGTACTCATCTCGGATCGTCGATATATAACTCAGCCCGTCTTACAGAAAACATTCTTTACCTCATCAAATTGCCTCATGAGTATGCAGTAGAGGAACGCGCGTGTTTTTCGACTAGATCTCCCAAACATCCGCGCGGATATAATCCGAAATGCGCACGCTCGCGGATCATTGCGACGTTAACCAGCCTGTGTCAATCAAATTTACAGCCGCGCGCACGAACACTCGCTAACGAGAAAGAAGCGCGCGTAAATAGAACGAATAGACGAGATAAGGCCTAGACGTGATCAAAATGCGAGCGTGTAACCTGGATAAGATAGCAAAAGGGGAACCTGCGGAGAGAAATCTGATTTAATTTTCATCGGACGATCGGTCGCCGAGGGTACGCCTCTCGCAATATTGTCTCGTGAATATGGTAATCGCTAGAATAACATTGGAGATATCGGGGCCGCGGTCTTGCTACGCAGGACTAGTTCGAATTGCCGGTCGAGCGGCCAACGGTTATCGATGATTGTCGCTAATGTTAGCTATCGTTCTTTCGCCTCGTCTCGCTCTGCATTTCGCCGATTTCGCGTCGAACTGACCGTCCGCGACCGAGCGCGCTGATTAATTACCTGAAACGCAGGCATCGAACACGAGGTATCGATCCACGCCACGCCGTTGCGCGCGAGATGAATACCGCGTCTAAACTGGATCTTCTCGATCTCTCGCTGAGAGCACGTCCACGATACCAGATAGTCATCGGTAATTATCGTTGCACCTATGATAACCTGCAGATAAGCGGAAACTGCGAGGCGATAAGGAAACGTCCAAGCATCGGTTGGAGAAAAAAAAAAAATAAATTTTGCATAACGGATCGCAAGCGGATTTGTAACGCGTCGCGGATTTAGCGCGTGTCAGTCCACCACGAAGGAAAAGGGGTTTACCAACGGTTTTGTATTTCGTGCGATTGTACGGGCTGCGATAAAATATCCGCGATGTAGAGAGAAGTACGCGCGGCCGTTTACTAATCGCAATAACTCGCGTCTCAGATGCCCCCGATAATGCAACGGTGAGCAGGCGTGCCGGCGCATGCGAGCGATAATAAAATAGTAATAGGCGCGCGCTTTCCATTATTACGTCGAGCTCCGGGCGGATATCTGGGAAGCCTGTTTTCCGTTCCGGGGAGCGCAGCGAGTCGTTATTATGCGCGGGCAGAGCAGCAACCTGCGTCGAATGCTCCCGTTTCAAGGAACAAACCGATCTCTCTTCCTTTTCACCCCGGTCTCTCGTCCCCTTTGTGCTTCACCGGCCCGCTTTCGCGAAGTAAATGCACTCGCGGCACTCAAAAAATCGATCGCGCGGGTACCGTGGCAGATGCGGCTTATATCCCTCGAAGGACGCCGAAATGAAAGGGAACGTCTTCATTCCACGCGCATCACGAAATCAAAGCTCTTAGCATATTTATTCAACGTAGACGTTGTCGCGGAAATATATTCGTGACGAAAAGTGAATACGTTCGAGAGGCGCGCAGGTGGTAGCGAAGGTGCTCTCTTTTTGGGTTATCCAACACGCACGTTACCCGGATTTCCTTCCGGAAATAAATCTCTCAATCCCTTTAGAAACTGTTTCTTCGAGTGTCTCGTGAATAAGAAGATAAATTGACATTTTATGTATCAGATTTATCATAAGATGGCTATATTTCGTGGAAAAGCGTATAAAATCTCTCTCTGTCGCAAAAGAGAAGATAGTTTCTGTGTGTATGTAAAACTTAGATGTCACTCTTTTAAATGAAGAGAAGACACGCACGTGTCAGCAAAGTGTATCGCGATCATTATTCCCGAGACGAATCGAATAGATTTTTACGAAGGATCAAACGTGATTAAATTCTAATCAAGAACTTTTTCACACGTGTGTTTGTAAGATCACAAATAAAGAAAAAAAGAAACTTGAAGAGCTCTCATGGAGCTCTCGAGTCTTTGACAAATGCTGAATTCCCGATAATGAAGCCGATCTCCCTATGTACCGCGTCAAGTCTGTCTCGTTCTTTTCTTCAAGGCCGAACGCGGCAGCGTGATAAAATCTCGTCGCCGCGTTATAAAAGCCCGTATCGTATATTGCACGTCGAAAAGTTATCGGCTACGCGCGACGTTGCGGCGTTAAAACCTGCGCGGCGGCGATACTCCGTTTATAACCGTCCAATCAGATCGGGATATTATCTCGGCAATATGCAGCGTCGTGGCCACCGATTGGAGCGAGCCCACGCACCATCGTTCTCATATGCATATCTGCGCGTTTAATAGTTAATGGTCCGCCTTGCCGTTACGTCTCGCTTTCCCCACCTTGCTGCAACCTGACCACGTCCCCTTCGCGAGAAATGCAGGTACGTTCGCGGCGACGATCGAGATCGATATAATCGAATCCGCGCGTTATCGGTGCGGACCACCGTGCTGCCGCAATTAACTTCATTACGCGCGGCTCGGTACGATTCCGCGCGTCGCGCGAGGATAAAATCGCACGAAACGATTTCTACATTTCAGCTGTTTTTTTTTCAAGTCTTCGTATATTTCAAGGATTTTGATCTGTAATTTTACACGATATCTAAAAACAAACTCTTAAAAATTTCTGAAATTTAACAGTAGCCTCGAGTTTGTTAGTCTTAAAAAGAATTGAATAAATGATGATAGCTTAAAAAATTACTATACAAACCGAAACCAAAGAAAAAAGAACGTACTTTGAATTTATGATATGAGATGACAGCCATGGCGAGAGTGTCGGTATGAGTTCTTTGCAAAACGGAGATTCTGATTCAAAGGGCTAATCCAAGCTTCCAAGCTGCTCTCTCAATCAACGGTTAAGCTACCTTAACCCTGTTGAGAGCTCAATCCAGAAATACTGGCAACGACGCTAAGTTGGACAAAATAAACGCATTAAAAGCACAAAGAAAGAGACACACATGTGATAGTAGAGCGCGAATATATTTAAACTCATTCATCTGTGAACAATTATTTTTACATTCGCGATTATATTTTCTTTGCAATAAAAATGTGACCAAAATTAATATCTATTTATATCAAAATATGTCTATTAATGTGCGTTTTAGAAAAGTGTACAAACTGATATAAGTTGAAAAAATGTATTTAAATCTGTCATATGTAAATATACCGGACTAATCAGAGTTTTCTGGTATAAAATGCAACGTGTTAAAACGAGCCAAAATGTCGAGCTCCCGTTTCGGTTGATCTCGAGTGTAATTTACAGCCTAAACTTAGCCCAATTCTCAACTCCGTAAAATGTTCACGAACACAATCGCCCGTCTCGGTGGCATCGCTCAACGTCCGGTGTTACAAGGCCTGATGGCTAGAACGTGTTCGTTGTCATGAAAGAAGCCAGATCGTAGTGTACGGATGATTGCGTAAGTGGAGTCCTGCCCAGGTCAAACGGGGTAACCAACACAAAAGTGTGAACGCATTTCGTACGACGATTAAGTAATATTAATGAGTTTTATGAATTTCAAAAAGGGAGATGAGGCAAAATAAGAATTCTCAGTAGCTTCATTACGTATGCTATGACGTTATTAATCCTATGTCGCGGAAATCGAACTAAAATAAATCCGACGATTTTATATTATCGGAGAAAAAACATCCTCGCTAGCAGGAGTGTGCGATAAATGCCGTTATTAAAACTGATTTGGTGTTAAATAAATTTCTCAAACATTATCGATGTCAAGTATCATAAAATTCTCAACATATAATGGTTATTAACTTGTCTATGACTAATGAAGCAGATGGAAATTCGTGTTATTCCGGGAACAGGGATCGAAAGAGAGAAGAGCACTCGTCGCGCCGCATGACGTCGCGTAAATTTTTGATAGTTGTTTGGAGATCGTAAAATCGTCATTCTTACGAAGTGTACAATACTGAAACGGAAATATACTTAAATGTTGTTTGCATCTCGATAAACTAATTAAAAGTTTTTAAATAAATGCAACGAATTTTTTAAAACAAACAAAATGAGATTGTAAACAAGCAAATATAATTTGTAAACAAAATATTATTATTAAAATATTGCAAGACAGTAATTTGTAAGATTTTGTGTTTTGATTATAAAAAAGATTTTCACAGAGTTTTATGTTGGGTCAATTTTGAAATGTCACAACACTTATTCTTGAAGTTTGTTTTGTTTATTTGCGTTATTACCGCGTGGAACTTGAAAGGGCGACAAGAGCAATTAACTTTTTTTGAAAGAAAGCACAATGTAGCGCGTCGTACGCGCTCGCGCGAGAGTAGATGAAATTTATTAGAAATATATCTTTAGCGCATGGACTTGCGGCTGTGCATATAATTCCTAAGGGATATTCTTATTATTTCGGGGGCAATTATAATCTCCGATGCACCGTGCCGTTGAGGCTATATTAATTCGCGTCGACGCCGTCTGAGAATGTCTTGCGTATTAGCAGAGGCCACTAAACTCAGGCTAATTTCACAAGTTTTAACCAATAAAAACACACGTGCAATCTTTTACTGATAAAACGTTTGATCTAGATCTTTATGATTTAGAATATTAAATATTTAAATGATCTTTTTTTTAACTTTGTTTTCGTGTAATGAACGAAATTGATTTACACAGAAGATTTACATAAAACATCGCGAAAATACTGCGTTTTTACACGTAACTACAAATTATCAATTAACTTTTGTTTTTTATATATTGGCTTGTTCGTAGCAGTCTCCCCCGTCATCAAAAAAGACAAACTCAAAGCATCAAAATTAAACACATTTTCTACTTATATCAGTCAATTTGTACAATTTATATAATTTTGAATCTCAAACTAAATTTCCGAACAATCAAGTCTGATCGAGAGATTAATTGACGAGCAGCGTTTGCATCAGAAAACACGTGATTTAGATGGTCGTTAAAGCTAATTTGAACGATAGCTTCTTTTTCATAGTCCGGCCATATAACAATCCTGTCCATCGAGCGATCAGTATTTTTTTTACGAGAACGCCCACCCCTCTCGATCAGGAGCAATAAAAATGCCACATACCAAACCCCTACGTATTAATAAGCCGTTTCGTTGTGATAATGTCGTGACACGGCGTTTTTCGCGTGAGATGATAACAAACCGTAATGGCGCAAAAAGTCATGACATAATGAAGCATCAGATCAGATAATAAAGACAAACTTTAGTTAATAGACTGTATCAATTGCAACAGCAAGATAAAAGAAAGCAAACGAAACGTGTGACGAGAACGTCTTTAATTTACCGCTCAAAACAAAAGTACGTACATAGGGAGAGAAGGGAAGAGGATACGTAGATCGGATGTAGATTAATAAATGTACGACATGTTTTCCTACACGCATGAAGTGAACGAGTTGAATTAATTATTACTCTCTATCTTTACTTGTCAAGATCACAAAGGTCCTATCCTTCACTCGTAAACGATGATGGCGCAATTACATACATTGTATCTTTTTATAAAGATCTCGAGACTGAAGCGATTGCAATCAATCTCCCACGAAAGGCTTCACTTTCTTTCGGGAAGAAATGAGCCGAGAGACCTGTAGCAAAATTTATTTTATAGCGCGTATCAAGTAATATCGCTGCTGATTTATTTTCTATTAGCTTCCGAACGTTGTGTTCGGACAGCTTTCGATTTATACAGTCGCGTTGATTCTGCTCTAGAATCTAATCTAATAACACTGGCAGTTATTATAAGTCATAATCCTTAGCACGAGTCGATCGGATTCGCAGCCGACGGCGCCGGGTGCGTAGCTCGAGGGCGTTTTCTGTCAAGCCGAAAGCTACATCCATTCGCGCGAGTCCGGATAACGCGAACAGGATCTGAAACGCGTCCGGAGTGTGTCGCCGAGACATTATCGTTTGTCCTTCTCGCGTTCGCGACTATGGGACGAGTTCAGGGACGCACCGACGTATCAAAAAAAGTCTCGCGATAAAAATAATCTAAGAATACACTAACTGAGAATAACATGATTACATGTAACAGCTGTTTTTCAAACTTGCAAATATCACAAAAATTATAATCTCTCGTTTTTTCACGAAACACTTGTTCGAGTATAACGAGCATGTGTCTAAAAATTACGAAAATTCCCTTCGGTATGTGATAATTTCCTCGATCTGCACCTGTTACAGTCTACGCGTCTCGATCGAATGATTATTCGCTGTGGAAACGATAGATTTAACATAATCGTGATATGTTTTTGTCGCCTGCTCGTAACACGTTCTTGTCTCGTTAAAAGTAATTTTTATGGAAAACTTGCTTGCGACGTGTAACGACGGATTAACGACAGACGCGCGTCGGATGCCGCGAATGTTCACGCGATCGTTAGTGTCGAAGATAAGTTTAAGAATGTCTCTCGAAGAAACTTTGAACGGCGTCGATGAATTTCGAGATCGTAACGCGCGCGCCGACCATGTGTCTCGATCGCTTCCGCTTTACAATTGTGTAATCCAATTAAGCCGACCCGAACATAAGCTCTGCCGTTTAAGTGAGTAAGAGCATATTTAGCTGCTCCTTTACTTTTTGTTTCTTTTTGTTTTCGCCGGGGATGTGTGTTACAAGAAGCTACGTTTATAGCGCGGTCATCGGATAAACTCGTACATGCTCATCGGCGAAATTAACGTCGTGAGAACGAGAAATATTTGTAATTAACGTCAGTGCAAAATAATTAGCACAATCGACTGCGGATATGTAGAGATAAATTGACGAGTGTGTATAAAACTCATTAGTAACTAAAGTAACTGATATTCTATTTTTATTGTTTTTGTCATCAGATAACACAAGTAGACGTATAATAAACCTTACAACAGAATGCAGAAAGCAACAGACGCGAATACATTAAGTGGTTTTTTCAGCGAAGAAAGCGAGTTCCGAGACGTAGGCTCGTTTGCAACATTGTCGATCGAATGGTCGGCTTAAACTAAACCCGGCGACTAAATATACGTGCCACTACTATGCAAATTTATCGAGGTATGTGTAGCGTGTGCGGTTTCATTAACGTCCCGCATCAGTAAATCGTGCGCGAGTACATTGCTAGAGAGTGTCTTGAATATTTATGCACACCTTAACGCGAAGATCCCCACGCATTGAAAACCGTTGTTATAATAATTCAAATTCGAATAGTGTGATACAGCTGCGTCGTTGCGGAAAAGTCTCGTAAAAAATTGTACCGAGTAGCTGTTTGCATTAACGTGAGATACGTTATCGCGAGAGCGTCAATTTTCGAAGTCGAAGAAGTCGCTCGCACGGAACCGTACGTGCATCAAGTACGCAATATTGAGAACAAAGTTTCAGAGATAGCGTATCGTTACTATCCATTTAACACGTTATTTAGTAATTTAATAAGCCGTTTTTGCGAAGATGAAGATACGATCATCTGTTCGAGAATCATTGAGTAATGTGATCTCTAAATAAAATCAACCTTGCATTTGACACTTTAGAAAACATTCTTGTTATTGAACAATTATACACGAATCTGCGAGATGATAGTAAAAGTTTGTGGCCAGATTTGTATTCAGCGCACAAAATTACATAAGGAATTATCATTAATTCTTAAACAACTTTCAACACCTTTAATGCTGCAGACTTATGTTATCAGACGAGATCGGATAAAAAAAATAATAATAATTTTCGCATTTTAGTCGACAAAATATCGCAGAACACATCTCACAGAAGATGCACGGATTTTCACGGTTCTTTCGACAAAAAGACATCGCGTTGGTACGGGACGAACGATTCAAGATCCTTCGTGTATCTACTACCTACTACGAGCGGTAGATATTAGTGGAAGACTCGCGCGGAGTAGTAAGCGAGCGAGGGGCCGATATTAATCTACATCCAGCGCCGCGGCGAGGGACGGCCGGGCATTCATCATCTTTATTTTAACCACACGACGCGGGCCGGGCGGTATATCTGACTGCGATCTGCACTAATAACATTCGCGTTATGAATGGCGCGCGCGATCCCTGAAACACCGCGAGCATTAATTCGCTGGGCGAAGTAAGGCGCGTCGAAAATTGCAAGCGGCGACGACGAGGGCGGAGACGCTCACAGCGGGGAGAGAAACTGGAACTCCCGACGCGAGAAACTCCAATTGGAACTCGCGTAAATTCGCGGATGAGACACGACTTTCGATTTCGAAGCGATACGGACGATTCAAGTAAAAGTTTTTTTCTTTTTTATTTTCGATTATAAAATTCAATAACAACATAAACGTAATATTCAATGTAATTTCGAGATTAACAAGCAATATCTGTTTCATCCGCGCAGAGTCGGAAATTCCAACGATATCTATTTAAAGATCGAAAACGCCATACTCGAAAACTCCGGAAACTCGAAAAGCAAAATCGTTTAGGTCTCACTGAGGTTATTCGCTAATAAGCACCAATCCCCTCATCATTAATCTGCCGTTATCGAGCAGATAGATCTCTGGGCGTCGATAGAGATTCCGCGAGCTCGCGCCGTCTTCAGCGCGATGGCGGGCCGAGCCCGTCGATCCGTTATAAAATTAGACGCGGACGCGCGTATTAACGTAACTGCGCCCCCGAGGTTAATAGTTCGGAAATGCAAATTGCGGAGATCATCCGCTCGGCAATTCGCTAACGGAGCATCGATTGTTGTTATGTCAAAAACAGCTGACAAAAAGCCGAGCAATCTCTCAACAAACGTTCCGTGAACGTCCGTGAACGGACGTGATGTCGACCGGTCAATCGCCGTGAAATATCGTTTTGCTATGTCCACGCGGATGGTGTTAATGAGGAAAATAATTGAGCCGAGAGGAGAATAATCGTTCCAAGCAAGAAAGCACACGCCGATGAATACAGCAAGGCGTAGATGAAGAGGAAGAAAATTCGAGAGCGGGGAACTTGAAGAGAGAAAGAGAAAGAGAGAGACAGAGAGAGAATACGCTGTACAAGAGCGCGGCTAAATTAGTCCAGAGAAAATCGCGCGATCTATTCTGCCCCGCGGGGCTTTCTTTCCTCGCACCAGCGTGTCCCGAAATAATTGGCAAAAGAAAACCCTGGACTGCGTACCATTCCCGACGGACAATGTGAATTATTCGAGTTGGCGGCGTAGAGAGAGCGAACGCGTCGCCGACCGCGCGCGCTAACTCCCCTTATTGCACTACGTCGTGATGCATCACGAAAGCAACGAATGATGGCTATTGAGTGGAAGTCCAGAGAAGTCGTGCCGCCACAGATCCCATTGAAAAGAGAAAAGCCCGTGAGACGTGAAAGAGGACAGACTCTTTCAGCTCGCGCGCACAGTCATCGAATCAATTGAATCGAAATTCCACAATATTATTACACGGCTTTCGACGACACGCGCTTCACACACGCTACTTACATCCAAACTAAAAAATCTATTCTCGCGAGTATATGCAATAGAATAAAGATAAAAAAAAAAAAAAATAATAATATAAAAATAAAGATACACAACAGTGTAAGACACTTGAATTGTTAAACATCACAAGTGGAAAACGAAATGACAAAAAACAACTTTATATAGATCTTATTTATGCTTTTAGTGGGATGTAAAATGCACTCAGCATTTACGACGCGATGCTCTAATTAAACTTCCCGGCACATAAAACAATGCAAGTACAGCGAAGAGAGAGATGGAATCTCTTGCGCGGAATGAAAAAGGAAGTAAGTTAAAGACCGCGTGGTTGCGTACGAAAAGAAGGCCACAGCCAGCCCGGTCGACTTTTGTTCTCCGAGAAGAGAGGGGTCGGATCTGCCGACGAGTTTGCGTGCTTGCGGTAAATGAAGGGAAGAGAAGCGCCTCCAATGGGGACGGAAAAAGGATGAGGCGCGACGAGGAAAGGAAGAGCTGGCGAAGATAAAAGAGTTCAGAAGGCAGTAACGTAAGTACTCTAACGCGCGCGAAAGCTCGGTGTGTCTTTTGCGACGCGTCGACACGCATTGTGAGAATCTCTTCTCTCCCTTCTCGCCGTTCTCCTTTTGACGTGCGTTACGAGAGCGTGAACTTATTTTACACCAGCAATGCCGTGTAAAATCAAAAAGAACAACGGCAATAAGATCGAAAGTTCTACTGTTGTAGATCAAGATTCATTCAATGCAATAATATGACGTACAAAAATTATATTAAGAGAAATATATAACCACATATTTTGCCTAAAATAGTGTGTAAATTAAATTATCGATAATAAATATCAATCCAATTAAAAAAATTCAATTTAAAAAATCTGATAAAGTAAGAATTTAAATAAATTATTTACACATATTAAAACTACTCCCGAGGTTTTACATCATACACGCGTAAACATTCCACAACGCGCATGGCAGAGAAAGCAACACACCAGAACAGTTTTGCGAGGGAAGATGATACCCAGATCGAAATAGATCGCCGACCCACAATCTATGCAGTCACCCCGGTCAGTTAATCACCTCGTCTTAGACGCAATTATCCCAAGTGGACGCGAGATTGGTGAGCGCGATTTACATGGAGGCGTGCGTGCGGCTTCTGTTTTCTGCCGGTTCTATGTATAACTGAAATCTCGCACAAATTGGATGATACTCGATCGAAAGTGAGAGTCTATGTTGTAAGACGATCATCGATCTCTCCGTAGATCGACCGACGCAGGTGTAACCAAATATTTCTCTGTGAAGAAATATTTGATTCTATTTTTTACAGCAATTTAAATATAAATAAATATATAATTGCACGTGCATCAGTCATATTAACTATCGACATATTGGCTCGGCTTTAGACTATTTATAAATTTTTTACTTCTCTTTAAAAACTTAATCGTCTCAGAATACACAACAGACATTCGTCGCACTTATTTTCTTGCTACTTCGAGAGTCTAGTATTTTCTTTTGTCAACGTGACCCAGCAATGTCATACGATAGAAAGAGAAATTCTAAGCTTTTGAGTTCGCGCAAAGTGACGTTCTGAAACGAAAGCGTTGGCGCGCGCGCGAAATCGCACAATTGTTTTGTCTTCGGATTGTCGTTCCTCGATGACTACTGCGCATCTTACTGTTCTTCTCTTCGTTTTCCTTTTTCGCTCTCGAATCCTCCCGTTTGATACTCTTCTCTTAGAAAAGATCAAGGATAATTCTGTCTTCTCTCGCTGCGTTTGTTAATTTGACGATGGACTCCGTACAATAAGCGGGGAAGAAATGTCTCTCGGAAGCTCGATTTTACCAGAGGACAGTATTATGACTACACTAGTTAATTAATGTCTCGGATTATGGCTCCTCGTCGAGACACTTCTTCTTCCAGTCGTCTTCCTTCTGATTTCACCGCGAATTATAATCCTCCCGCGCTTTTTGTGAGAGAGACAAATTCGTTCGCATTTAAATTTCTTACGGCCTATCTGAGTGAAGTTATCACGGCATAAGTTTGTTTGTCAGAGTTGCCGAGAGAAGTGTAGAATCATTTTCACCAATCAAGTGTTGGATGAATGTGTAATATTAATATTACGAGAATTCCCGGAAATTTTGTGTGATATAAGAGAAAGCGTTTGTTAGAGTAAGAACGAGCAACAGTGCGCACGACAGGGTGCATCAATTTGCGTGACTTTATCGCTAATATTTGTCTTCGCAATACTATAGCGAGACAAAATTATCACTAAGATAAAATTACCACGAAGAAAATAAAATATTTTTTCGTACGCGTCGTTGCGAGTTTTTGTTTTTAAGAAATTGAGACCTTCTTTCATGAAAAAAGAAGTTGAATACTTTTGCGATAATAAAAAGCTGTTGTTTTAATATTACGATATGAAGATAATGAAGAGCTGATGTTTTAAGCAATAATTCCAGTTAAAGCAGTCTTTGAAGCCGTAATGTCCATGTAAATCATAACGGATCGCAAAGCCTGCGCTCACAAAGCCTCAGTCGTCGACTGCGAGTGTAAAACAGATATTGCCATCGCGGTCGGCGTAAATTGTGTTTCTCAGCCGCCACCGACTTCAGACACAAAGGCAGCACGCGGTAAAACGTACATTAATCAAATCCGGGCGCAGGCGTAACTTCCAGCACAAAGGGCTAATTGAGATTTCTGACCGTTACGGTGCGAACTAGTGACCTTGCGCTTGTTATTTAGTGCTGATTTACGATTATTTTCAATGAGTCTGCCTCATAACATTTGTGCAAGAGAGAACATTATCTTGTCTTCAGTCAATTCCTGAAGAAATCGTCAGACATTCGAGAAAGTTTTTTTTGTCTATACCTGCCGATGTTTAGCATTTACGGTCAAAAATATCAAATTTTCTAACAAGAAATATATTTCATTTAAATATACTGGTATGAATTTTTCTCGTAGAATATTAAAATCCTAAAAACAGTCTTTAGAAAAGAAAAAATCATACGCTAAGTACATAAAAACTATCCAAATATACAAACTATCTATTACATAAATCTTTTTTCTGTATGAGAGACAGGGAGAGATCTCTCCGTGTCTCTCCCTGTCTCTCCCTACAAAAAACAAACGTTACACAGAATAAAGATCGCATCTTCTCGAGACACGTGCTTTTGTTTGCTCTTTTCTATGATATTTGCAATTTTCTCCGATCAGTCTCGTACCTCAGTTGTACGAAATAAGGACGAACCGACGGTCCTTTCCTCACGTGTGTGCCTTGTCCGCGACACATCCGACACGCATCAGGGCGATACGGCGCGCGTAGACGGACACTGTTGTCGGTATCGCACGCCCAATGCGACGCAGCCCGAGCGTGCATAATGCGTTAGTGCTAAATTTACGTTCTGGCGACGCGAATCTAGACGTACGTGGGAGGAGACCGTCCCTTTTCCTTACCCCTCTGCTTCTTGTCGCTATCTCTCTTTCCGCGTATTTCGCTATACTCTCTTTTACGCGCTACGTTTCCCCGCTTCAGGGTCCCGCGCTATTATCGCGCGTCTCTCTCCGACCTCCCTCAATCTTGCCGTCTCTCACGCGGTCTCGCTAGCTCTCCCTCGTCCCTCTCGCGCAAACCGCCGACGGTGTTGCCACTTGACTGGCGATTTGTTACTCGCAACCATACGCGATGAATAATTGCGACGTCACGCCGCCAAGGCGTAAGACGCGATTTCCACGTCGGCGACGGAATCGTTTCCTACGCAAAGACGACGACAACGACGACGACGACGACAACGACAACGACGACGACGAGAACAACGCGACGACGATGACGCCGCGATGAGGGCGTCCCTTATACGCGAGAATTACGATCGCCGGCTGTGTTGACGTCTTCACCGATTCTAATCCCGTTACGTTCCATCGATTCGTTTCGTTCGGGAACATAATTCACATCGACCGCGACAGCGCGTTTGACTGCTTGCAGCAAATTCCGCGGGCGTTAGCTTTTTCACGGTTTTCCAAAGCCATAACTTAATATCGATATATCGCGTAATAAGCATATTTCTTACAAATTACGCGAAGATGCCCAAGGGACTACTGTGTGCGCGTTGTATAAAAGTATCTCTAGAGAGATATCTGATCTGTAAGATTCGTATCACCTTCATTTTTTTTTAATGATCCTGATAGCGTTAATAATACGTTATTAACCTGCCCACACACACGTACACGGGATAGGAAATCGCTCATTTGCCATAGGCTATAATAGCTAATTTGTCAAAATTACATCGATATGTAATTATTCATTGGTTATGTGATCTTTACAGAGTATGCATCATGCAACGTGTGCATTCTAGCTATAATAGCATAATTGCACCTTTCGGTGATATAAGTGCAAAAAATTTAGCAGATCGCAAAGAATCTCTCCTTCTTGGTCTTTCGATAGTTTTTTATTCTCATTTACAGTAAATATGAAAATTCCCTATAATCATTTCTGAACAAAAATGTTAATTAATAAAAAAACATTTGTGTAATTGTGTAACCGTTATTTCTTCTACTTGTTTTGCCTGTATTGCGTTCTAATTTTACTAGCATGTTTATTAAATATCAAATTTTTTTAACAGCTTATAAGATTACACACAGACATAAAATACATCAATGTATCTAGAGAAAAAGATATTCCTGTACACGAAGCAAGAATTCTTATTTCCAATTCTTATTCATAAGATGCATTACGATACCGAGTAAATAACACCATAACATTGCTTATTCGCGCTTAAATACACCAGCTCGTTAATTTTCTATCGGGTGTCGCGATCAAGTCACGGCTATTAACCACGCACGGACTACAAAATCACTACCGACGACATTTTCCTCTTGAATAGAGCCGTCTTAAAGTTGCGCGTGGACGCGCGAAAAGGAGAGACGAGAAAGTGGGAGAAGGGGGCTCTTGGGTCTCGGTAACGCTAAGTGCCAGCGAGTCATTAGCCGGGCAAATGGCGTTACGGTGCCTGGAACACGTGGTATGGGGGGGTATGTATGTATACCGATGTGCCCCGCTTGCAGACGCGACCAACATGTCATAATCAGCTTGGCTGTGAAAGCAGACGGAGAAATGCGCAGCCCATTAGGCGAACAACGATGACCGGTGTTCCGAGACGGTTGCCGACCGTTTGTCGTCATATCGCGCCGCGATGGAGATTCAACCTCGCCGCGATGATTACGGTGCTGACAGAGGCGCGATTCGCGAAGCGAGCTCCGAAATGGACGGACGGCGCCGCCACCACCATCCGCCAGCCGCGTAATCCGCTTCCGCGAAAATCCATTCAGTCATTTTCGCGAGATTTCAATGGACTGGAGACACGGTCGGTCCGCCTATTTGTCATTCCGACGTCTGCCCACATAATTCCGGGACATATCAACGGGATCGAGGTATAATTAGAAGCATCATGACGTGATGGACGTCTCCGAGCGTTTGAGCGGCACCGCGGTTAATGACGATATAATGTAGCCTCGTTATACTACGCGATTATCAATCCGGCCGACTTTATTGGCCGAGTTCATAGAACCCGATACGTCCGGCATAATCTCCGGCCAGTACACTAATAAAAGTCTAAATATTATATATACTGCTGTGAATATATATACCGATGAAAAGATTCCTCTCTAAAGTGCGAAAGCTTTCATCTTGTTTTTATTGCCGGCTATTTCCGAGATCATTTCTCTAATTGCTGTTCTAATTGCTGCTGATTTTAAGGATCATTAAAGAGCATATCTCCGATAAAATGAAAAATTTTATGTATTGCTGAACGAAAGCAACGTAATGTTGTTTAGTAGCATTTCAGTTGCATAAAACTTTGTTTTTACTGAATTTTATGTTCTAAATATCGGCCACATTTTATCGTAGATGTCTCGCTGGATTTCCATCTGGAATTTCTCAACTGATTGTAAGAGTCTATCTCGCGGTATCTACTATAATTTACTATAAAGTTTATTGCGCATTTCCTTTTTTTCTCGAAAAACAGGCTACTACTAAAAAATTGATTTCCTCGTCTCTTTGATTAGAATGTACGAGCACATCAATCGATATTTTACGCTTATCGCAATTTACTTTGAACAGAGAAGCAACCGGTTAATTCTCTCTCGGCGGAAACGAAAAGAGAAAATGAAATCGATGAGAAACACAGCGTTCTCTCTTTAACAGTCAAACTTTTCATTTTGGTCTAATGAGGGAGATTTTCGCCGACTCTTCGTCCGCCATCTTTTCTGTCGGCACGATACCACGACACCGATCGCTGACATGTTCGCGGTTGTCCTTATAATAGCGTCGCGCGATGCGGCTCGCGAAGCCACCGTGCGGCTATCTAGCGGGTGCCGCATAACTCGCCACGACGATTTCTATTTATAATCGCGAGTGTACACGACTCGAATCACACTCGTGTACGGCACGTCACGTAATTCGTGGGAAGTGCCATAAGATGGTGTTATATACAGGCACTACGTCAAAAACTTAAGAAATTACAAATTAACAGTTTTACATGCGACGCAATTACTTAATTCTATATTTCTACAAATGTAGAGCGATAGTGTTACTTAATGCTAACGAGGCCCAAAGTTTTAAGATGCACGTGCAGACAGTCTTGGCACATACAAAATGTTTTAATCGCGTTTCTGTCGCTCATTGGCCTTTTCTGACTGATCGTTGCAATAATTGTAGCAGCTTGAAATATGTAATAGACGCATCGCGAGACCACGATGAGACATGACCGACATGACAAATGACTCTTTGAATCTTTTACTCGCTTTTAGCGTAGCGTAGCACAAATTCGAGAAATAAACGTGAAAATTACGCTCACAAATAGAGATTGCAGCGGTGCTCGCGTACATCGGCATGGTATTTCTGTCAGAGTTTATCGGAGAATTAATTATATACACCGGTGAAAACGTCACCGCTTCTCGCGACAGCTGTAGGACGAAATTTGACACGCAAAGGGCATGAATTTGCAAGACACGGCCCGGTTAACTGATAATCTTGCGAGCTATTTCGGAATCGAATGAAATGTAATGTATCATACGCGCGACGTTATAGTATGCAAAGTTTGCGCAAAACGGATAGCGAGACGCGATTCTCAATCAACGCACGCATTTCATTATCACGTCGATATTAACGGTAATATGTGTACGCTGACAAGTCCGGTCTTTTCGACCGTTTTTGCCCGGTAAATTACACGATAAGAATTCAAACTATCCAGATGTAACCTCCGAGCCATTAGCAAAATCTAAATCTTTATCGTTTCCGACAGGTTTCTAAAAATTTATTTCTATTTCAACAATATGCAAATATTTTTATTTTCGTTATTTATTATGCTTGATGAAATACTAAATGTTCTCGATTACGAGTCTAATAAGCCTTTCTGTGAAGCAACTCATTAGCTTAACGCTCATTAGCGTAATATGTCTTTTTTCTATGTAAACGTTTTCTAATTCTCGATATACGTTTCTGTTTATAGACATTACTGCGATAAACAGTGTAATCTAGAGATCTAAACTACAAAATAGTGAGTGTGCTCTTTTAAATTGCAGATAATCTCATACGTTTCACGTATGCGTATTGAAAAAAAAAATTTACACATATTTAAGAATTTGCTGTATCTTATAAAATTTATTTAATATATACACTCTCGATCTTTTCTTGTATATCCAGAAAAACATTTTCAAAAGACGACAGTCTCATACCTCTTAAAGTAGACTCCGTTTCGATGGAGTATCACAAACACGTTTATTACAACACTTGCCGCGTAATATCCATTTGTCATGAAAATACCTCTCTCACGTTTTCCACCACTATAAAACTTTGTGGACTTTACTTCGACACGTTTTATAAATCACGACATATAAACACATCACCGGTCGTCGTGAATTTATCGCGAGCGGTCCGGAGGATATGCTCATTAATAATTGTCACACTGCCAGACGAACGTCAACGTCATTCGTCGGCTCTGCGCTCGCCGCGAAAGATACTTCTTGGCGACAAGGAGGGCGTACAAAGAAGAAAACGGCGAACGCAAAGGCGACGGGAATAGATTTATCGGTATTACACGCATTTGTAATGACGCCAATATATTTAGATGATTGATCCGACGGTAAGTAGCCCGGCGGTACCGCGTATATTCCTCGGCGCATGACTAACGGAGTATGTCAATACGATAACAACCTTTATCGCTACATAATAGTGTAATACGAGCAAGAAGTTATTAATGTTATTACCATCATCGCTAACTGTATTCTGTACGCCAAAAGTAGTCCGTACCTAAATCATCTTGCATCACTCATAACCGTTAAACTCTCTTGAATTTATTTTCATGTTACATACTTTATTACACTCTACCGAATCGACGTTTTTAATTTCTTATTAAAAATAACATTCAACGTTCGTAAAGTCAGTTGCGGTGCTGCGAATAAGTTATTGTATTATAAATTAATAACGCAGCAGTGAAAGTTAAGCAAATCCCGCTTTTTATTAAATTAAACGCGAGATTGTTGCAAAACGTGTTCAATAACAATTTGTTTTTTTTTAATAATGAAGCAAATATGTACATGAAAGGCGAACGAAAGTGAAAGAGTGTCGTGTGCACGGTGAATCAGAATGCACGGCTTCCGCTACCAAATCGAGACAAAGACATTCCACGATGCCATTAATGCAATCGGACGTTGAATCATCCTCGGGCTCTCGTCCTCCACCTACACCTCCCACGTGCGAGTCGATAAAGAAACGTGGCCAACGCTAATTGTTACGATGATGGATCGCCCGGGGGAGAAACGCGCAAGAGATCTTTGTGTCTCGCGCGCGCGATGCGCGTCTCTGTAATACGAATGCGTGTTACCTCGCTGAGGATGTAAGAAATAAAACGAAATAAATTAGATACAACCGACCTGTCATATTCGATAAAAGTCTCCCGAGCTTTCACGCTTGACACACGTGCAACGCAATTTTGGTGAATGCTCAACTCGCCCACACTCTTAGACATACACAACGTATCATTCGGTGAAGTCAAAATACTTTAGAAACTTGATACGCGCGCCATTTTACAAAATTGATTTATAATGCACCTGTAAGATATTTTGCATCTCTCTCTCTTTATCTTATTTTTATAGATTATATGTTTTATATTTATTTTTCATATATTGTTTTGTTTTATATTTTATTTAATATTATTTTGTTAACGTTGCGCTTGAGAATTTTCTCGGAACGTCTAAGAAATAAAGTTACATAATATCATATCATATCTCTTTCTATTTACGTCATCTTTTTTTGTCTTTACCGCGCCTAACTTTACCGAGAATATCGTTTCACGATGAGACATCTTAGCAATTCTCATTACATAATATCGAATCAGAGTATCATAAATTCTGCGAGCACGCAAAGGATAACAACGTCGTCGATCATCTCGCGTTGATCCCTGCTAGACTAACACGCAGGCAACTGTTGGCTGTTATACGAGAGTTAACCGTCGCGTTACCCGCGGGCTATTAATCCGCTGAGGGACAATGGAGATATCATTCCGCGTCCAGGGGAGTTCACGCTCCTCGCGCGGGGCGCAATAATAATTTATTAACGTCCCACGCGCGTAATGCGACGTGTTATCTTGCATCCGCCTACACGTTCGGGCTACTTCTCTCTCTCTCTCTCTCTACCCTTACGAGTTGCACGCGCGATTCGCGATATTATTATTCCGGCACCGGTCCCGATCGTACGGCAGCCGATCGTGTCAGCCGCAATTGTCATTTATCGTCCCGACGATTTACGATTCCGTTTACACCAACGGCGGCGATACCGGACTGTCCCCATGGCGTTCCCAAGTTTCGAGCGATTCATCAGCGCGCGATCGCTCGTATATCCTCGTTGGCGACAGCGCGGCGCGGCCGTTCCACCACACTCACGGTATCTCCTCTGCGCGTCCTATTCTGCACCGTGGAAATACAATGTGAACGTTCTTCTTTTGTATCGTCAAACTTAGCTCCATACTCGCGAGTTTTGTTCAAGTAAGTTTTTTTAATAAACTTGTATTAAAAACGTCATTTTATGAATTTCAACTAAGTAAATTAACGACTGTTAATATAAAAAGGCATACATAAAAGATACAAAATAATTATCTACTTATATTCATGTATATTTATATTATTAATAAAGAAAAATAATTTACCGTGAGAATTTGCGAACGCGTACACCCTTAGTAGACAGCGCCGACACTAGGAAGAATGCAACAGGTTGTCAGTTCGGTTTCCTATACGATGCGGTAATTAACGCCTGTTAGCCTGTATCCGGCATTCGCCGCGCGGCTGAGAGCCTTGTAATCAATTCGTAAGTACGCGTAAAAAATGATGAAAACGTCAAACTGCGCACGAGGAGACGTTTGCGTCTCATTTTACTCGACTTCCCTTTGTTTTTAAACGCGTCACGCATCGCGTGTGGAGCGCGACGGGCGTGCAAATACGATTGCGAACGTTTTAACCGTAATTTTAGATCTCCGAGTGATAACACCGAGGTGTAATATCTCCACGAGCGCGTAAAGCGCCGGATTGAAAAAAAAAAAAAAAAAAAAACGTTCCACGGGATATGTCCGCGTATTTGTTTAATTCTCTACACTGTCTCGGGTCAGATGAAAGAAAAAAGATATGATTCTCTCTCCGGGTTTTATACAGATAAGAAAAGAAAGAAAGAGCCTGTTTCTTAAAATGAACGTGTGTATAAGCACACGTATCGCGACTCGCCCAGGTAAATGCGCCTGTTTACAAGGATCTGTTTATACGCGATAGAGAAGTAGGAAACTTACAGACAGAACTTGCTGCTTGCGATACAAATAGATTTTTTTGTAAAACCACCCAATGAAAGTAAATATATTCGTAGCATAAGTATATTAATCTAATAAGTGTGCAGTGACTCCAAAAATTATCAAAATTAGAGTGTAAGATGAGCACAATCACTCACGCACAGTTGATTGTGTATTAAGTGAAGTTGTACACATTAAAGAATTATAATACACAATCAACCGTGTTTATGTTCCCATTGTCCTGTCTTATCAATTTAAATTTAATTGGCCTATCTTATCACATCTAATTTGTAAATATAATTAGCTGAAGGAATTTCTCACAAAATTGTTTAATTTGTGTGTCTCTATTTACTTACTACGTTAATAAAGAAGTATGTTATTTTACACTTTGAGCATGAGACATGTCATGAAGCGCAACTTTTACTGCCATGAATCACATTCGCATCTGGTATTCCTGACGTCGTCTCGTACCTCGAGCAACGACATCACCTTATCCGCAGTGATCTCTGTAGACTGACTTTTCAGAATTGGAGCTACGACGACTCGAGGAAGACAGGCCAAGAGTTGCTCGATGTTTCTTATCTGTGAAATTAAGGATGGCGCAATGACGGCGAAAGGGACGGTACGTGTATATGCCATCACGTGGAAGCGATACTCCACGCGACGTGGCGCAAAGAAGCCGACGTTGCGGTGCCGGGGCGAGGGTGTTAAAATTCTCGTTACGGCGCGCCGCGAACGACCGTGAGTGAGTTCAACGACCGGCGGGATTCACGATCCCGCGTTATAGATCGTCGTTTCAGATCCCGCGCGGAGTGTCCAAATATCCCCGGCGTACTCGTGTAGGCGTCATTCTCACGGTGTATTCGCTTCTCGTGCGATGTATTTGTTTCGCGCGCGCGGAAGGTGCGCGATATCGTAAAGCAAGGATCTTCTCCGGTCGGCTCGACCTTCGCAGTCGGGCTAAAGATAGGGCATGACTCGGCGGATTTGTCGACGAGCTGAAAAACATCCACCGCGCGCACGAGCAGCACGAATATATAAACGCATAAACAACCGCAACGACAGGATACTAAACGCCCGCTCGTTTTCATGTAAATCGCAATAATAATTTCTATCTGTCCGACGAACGTCGTTGTAAGTACAACATAATCGATCCTTATCTTTCGTTTTTCGCCGCAAGGAAGTTTGTCGGTGCTACCCGAAGGCATGCGTTATATTGCTTCTGGATTGTTAATGACCCCATTTTTGAAAACGGAAATCGTTGGAGAGCGAGCGGAGTTTTTATTTCTTTCTGTCTCTTTCTTTCTTTCTCTCGTAGATAATTTTCTTCGAAGAGAGAAGGCGAGAGAAGAAAACTGAACGATCGACCTACGCGCGGTTTGCTTCTCGTACAACCCCCACGAGGAAACGGAATTACCTCGAAGAAGTTTCGATAGACCTCTCTTCATCGGTCACGTCTTAATCGACGACGAAGCACTCCGTTTCTTTGACAGCCGCAGTTGGGGGTCGACCATCAACGTAACCGAATCGCTCGTACAAGCGGGGAGGAAAGAGAAATGTAAAAGGGGCGAGCTCTCGAAGAAAATGTTCGAGAACCACAAAGGAGGGTTCAAAGGGCACGAGCCCGTCTCGTATACTCGCAATCGTATACAGCTGACGCGTAATAATGTAAAACCTACCCGTAGCCTCGATTAGAGCAGCTTGCTAATTGACGAGGTCGGTTATTAAGTTGGAAGAGGAAGATATTGGCAACTGCGGAGATACCCGCGGTTATATCGATTAATTACTATCCCCGGAGAAAGAGAGAGAGAGCTGCGATAGAGATAAATCAATTTCCCGTGCGCGATTCTCCTCGATTCTCTCGAGCCGTTTGTCAGCTGCTCATTGGTTGTCCGTGTTCGTTAAATGTGGCGATTTCCCGTAATTTTAATGATCTTGTTATAATCCGTAGACAACTCTATTGCTCGAATATTTTTTAAATGCTGCTTTTTGAGCGGCAATATTCTCAAACATTTTTAGGGAAGTGTCTCAAATAAATTGTACGGTAGATAGTTTTAGTGAAAAACGACTTGTGTAATTACGCTTCCTAATTAATTGCGGCAGCAAAGAAATATATTAAATCCATATGTGCAACTCAATATCAGTAAGTTTAATGAACAGATAAAATATTTAGCGGCCAAATTTGAATAACTAATTAGCATATTAATGATGAAGGCGTATATTTTACAAATTTATGTGATCAGAAAAATTCTTCTTTTCATTCAAAAACGACTAGATTAAATTAATTAATTCTATCGTTAAATTAATTATTTTTTACAGAGAAAGCAATAAGATATTGATATTCGAATATATAAAGATAGATTATAAAGATTTAAATCTCGTTTTTTTTCGCGAAAAAGTAGTTCAGAATCGATTGCTGTGGAAATTAATTAACTACGACGGCGTTGACAAAAAGCGTGAATAGGTGCGATATGAATATCGACAACGGAACGTGGCGACTCGACCTCGGCAAAAGAAACTGACACGGAATTTTGCACGGCGAGTGGCAAACGGGAAGTGGAAGATTGGCGCGACGAATTGTCAGTATTGTTGGATAATGTCGATTAATCGATTGCCAATCGCTGATCGTTCACGGTTGCGTTCCCGATCGTACACGCGAAGTGCATTAAAATCCGTTCTAGTCGCGCGTAGAGAATTGAGGAGAGACCAAACACTTATAGAAAATATTTCAATAAGCTTACAATCACTGTCTCTCTATTTCTACAAACAATCTGTGTCTCTCATATCTCTGATTGCGTCAAATAACATCATAATAATGTCAATCATATTTAATTAAATAGTCAATTATGCAAATTAAAAAAACTTATAAAATCGACGATTTAAACGATGTTTCAAAAATAAGTTATCCAATTCAATAAGAATAATTAAACAATAATTAAAACCTAAATTAAAAATTGACTAGAAAATAATTTAAAAAATATATAGTATCAAAAAGGAGAAAGATTTCGTATCTAAAATTATGTTATTTTTGTCTCTCTCTTCTCGGATATCCAATAATTCGCCTCGTTGAATTCCACTATGCTATCGGCTTTATCGGCAGCCGACGAAGAGCAGAAGTCGCGTTTCGGAACCACACGTGTTTGGGGAAACAGGCCTTTTCAGGCGCGCGCTTATCTCTCCGCAATGGATCGTATTATTCAATTAACGAGTTCCCGCTTCGTCGACAATTGACAGTCGGCGATAACCATTATTACGATTTTTACACGCCGTACGGGTGCCACGTAGGGCGTGTCGCGGCAACGATATCGCGCGATAACTCGTGTATCCTTCAAATGGATCGTACCGGGCCACTTAGCTTGTGAGATCGTTGCACGGCTCGAGGTGACCAAAGAAGCTAATGGACTTTGCCGAAGTCGATTTTCCGATACTTTCCCTTGGGATTGGGTCGCGCGACGCGTTTCGAGAAGATATATCGCCCGATTAAAAATCTGTTTATGTGCGATCGCCGGCGAGCGTAATGGCATATTCCAATTACAAGACCGGATATCGAACTCTCAAGGGAAATCCAATTACTTGGCAGGCAGATAAATTATCCCGGCTTGATAACCGAACGAAGGATTTGTCGTCCGACACGTGGAAGCATCCACAGGCCGCGTGCTATATCTCGGCCTGTTAACACGAGCGAAATAACACAAAAATCGCGGTTTTGTTACGGAAACGTTATAGCAACTGGCTTCTTGGTTCTTATTTATCTTGCGTACGTGCACCAATCGCGGAATATTGGTTCGTTACTCATTTCGTTGCTCAAGACAAATTGCCATTACTCCCTTATTGAATAATTACTAAATGCTCACGACGGTATATAAAGGAATAATTATTTTACATTTTTTCGCTTGACAGTGAAAAGAGTTGACGCGCCGTGATTGCAAAAGTCCGCCGGGTTTAAAGTCTGAAGCAACTTTAATACAATGTTAACGTACCTCCTACCGACGTGCCTTTCACGAGGCTCTCCGGTAAAGTGAAAATGATATTCCGAGCTGTCGGCTGCGCGCCGAGTAGTATTAACGATCTTCACGGTGCACAAAATGGATACTCTCCTCCGTCGAGTAATCCATTATAAATCCATCGACAGCTTGGACGTGTGTCTCGTAAAATCGATCCCCCCCTTCTCTTTCACGTGCACACACGCGCGCACACATTCGCCTCCCTCGAATCCGCCCGGCGGGTTTCCACCCTGGATCCGTTCGGTGAAATAATAATTGACACCCGGCGAAGAAAGGGAGAGAAGCCTGAGAGAGGGCGGCGCGGGACGCTAGAGAGCTCGCGTGTGACGCGCATTAATTACACGCAACCATTAGCATTTAAATCGCTTTTTAATTGCAAACGGCGGTGCTATCTACTCTCGCCGCGTCCACGATACTTTCGACGTGCGCGTTTGCTCTTGATGTTCTGCCCCGCTCGATCCCTACCCTACCATCGAAATACAAACTCGAAACGATTTCGAGTAGCGATCGCCTCAAGAGCGCACGATTATTTATGACTATGCTCGCGTTATTAACTACCGTGGGACACGCGCAAAGCTCTGCTACTCAGTGAATATCACTTGGTTTTCTTGTATATACTGATTTTGTCGTATCGCAAGTGTTTTTTATTATTTTTCCAGCCTGTTGTAATTTCCATTACTGACAAATATAAGGTGGAATTAATTCCGCGTGCACTTTGCTTGACTCAATAGACTTTTCTCAATTGAATTGCGCGAATCCTATCATTGCTCTTCGATACGCTGAATTAGATTCGTTATAAATAAACGGATAATCGCAATGTGAAAAAAGAAGCGACACAACAATACAACACAGATTCGAGATAATTTATCTGTTGCGTTAAAGAACTCGTGCCCGGTCTCTCTTTACGAAGCGCGCGAAGGCGCGGTGCCTGAATCAGTTGCAATTAGAGAAGTTTGTGGTTTTTCGCGCGAAGCTCGGTCACGCGCGGTGAACGGCACACACACACGCGCACGTCGGTGAATTATAGCTTTGTGTACTTACGTACAAGAGCGCGATTATTTTATTTTTTTTTTTCGCTTAATTAATAATAACTCGACCGCCGCGCGCTCTCCGCCCGTGTCGTTCTTATACGTTCGTGCTATTATCCGCTAGCTAATTATCGTGCGCGGTGTTTTTACGTGGCGCCGACCGATCCCTTTCACTCTTTCTTACGCTACAATATCACCGATAAACGTACAACGACTCTTAACTCCTCGTTTCTTAAATGCTTCTTAAACGTCAAGATGATGAGAAGTTACGTCGATTCCATTAGGCTCTTGCGCAAGAATTCTGTTGTTTTCAACATACGTACGATATCCGCCGTAATATTGTGGTGGGGGATGGAGTGTGTAATACGAAACATATCTCGAGAACTTTCTATTAAAATTCGAAACCTGTATAGACACACATATAAAATAAATCTGTCTAGAACTGAAAAAAGAACTGCAGATAAAGTACTAGCAGAATTTTTTTTAGCTAAACAGTTTTACATTGTAGAACGGTAACACAACATTTTGTACAATTTCAGACAACTCATGCTCCCAAAGATAACAACTTAAATTCTGTACGAAGCATGTCATACGTTATAGGTTTTGTTGTACAGATTTCACATATATTTTCTGTACCGTATAAATTTTAACATTGATATCTTATCATTGCTGAGCTCGCAGTAACGGCCAATGACATCGTAACTTACGTGCAGTTGTCGTTTGAACTCGACGATCCGAGTGTCTATTTTGCATAATAACGAGGGTGACGCCTCGTTACAACGTATTATCATTTTATGGGATGTATGTCGCGAACTACCTGCTGTGCGCGCGTCGCGGGATTAATTTCGCGTAACGCAGGTAACGTCTCGCGAATGAACGAGTTAACGTTGCCGTAATAACTCTCGTGGCCGGTTAACGTTTGCACAGGTGCGCCGCATCGCGCGCGAAACGTGACCGCACGGCAGTGCGTGTGCAACCAGCGTCGGTTTGCATGCGCGCTCGCGCAGAAACGCAGGGATCCGGCCGATACGGGGAAATCCGGTATATTTACGACAACCATTAATCTCAAAAGGATCCTCGCGGACGAAGGAAACCAACACGGCAGATTCTGCTCGACTTTACGGCGCACTCAGCGTCGACAAACGAACCCGTATGATTACAAGCGTACAAGACGACGCAGTAACTTTCGAGCGAACGTATTTAGTAAGTTTTTTCTTTTTATTTAAGTCGCGGCTAACATGTGAGACCGTTGCTTTAATTAGAATAAAAATATTTGTGAGTTTTTTTTTATATATAATTGGTAATTGTGTGCGTTTTTATAACACTAAACACCATTGAGAGACTATTACTTCAACCTTGAACTGTCAAAACTATACGTATTATATTTGACAGCAGCTCAAAGCTGTACGAAACAAGTAGCGAAAATAACTAATTAGCATCGCGATAAAAAAAGTATATAAAGTGGCAACAAATAATCGAGATATTCGACAAAACTACAATTTTGTAAGAAAGAGGAAAATTGAAAGAATTTGCATCTTTTACAAGAATTTGCACACAGTGTGTAGAATGTAAGAAGAAAAGTATTCAAATAAAAAAGATACGCATATCTTTTAAACTAAAAGAAAACTAAGTCTGAAACTATGCAAGTGTAGCGTAAAGCCGTGATCGAGCAGTGCAATTACTGTTTGCGTATTGTAATTTTATATGCCGTGAAAATCTTGAAATAGAAGAGATCCCGAAGAGTTTTGCTTTCACTTCTCACTCTTCGTCTCTTCAAATCAAACTCGGCAAATTGGCCTGAGTCTCTTTCTCTTTTTCTCTCTTTCTCTCTCAGAATTTTCTTTTTCTTTCGTTCTTACGATTCTCGATACGCACACGAGCGTTCGGATTCAGTCGTTTTATCGTGCGAAGAATTGTTGATACAAACGATTGTCAAACGGAGGCAGGCGAGCTAAGCAAATATTGATCTTAAGAACCTGTGAATGGTAGCGATGATGAGGCGAACGAGTAGGTGGAGAGAGAAAAGGAGCAACGTCAACGGGTGACGTCGAGAAGTCGATATAACAGAAACGAGAGGCGGCTTACTCTCTCGGTTAGTTGATTGGATCAACGTATGCGAGGATGCGTCGAAAAATTCAAATAGATCGAAACCCTTTCTCTTCCGGAAGAATGTGCGAGGATTTGCTATGGCTATTAGCAAAGTGCTACGCGGCAAAAGTTGCTCGTGAAAAAAAAAAAACAAATTGCAACCGAGCGTGATACCGGATTGACTGATCAAATTAGCGAATCATTGAAGCTTCGATTAAGCGTATTCGTGCCGTGCCGGAAGTAAGGTTCAATCAGAACGACTAAGTAGTGATTCACTCGTCGATACTTATTCGCCGATGTTCGCCAGGATGTAAACTTGCAACGGCCCAACTCTCACGAGCAAAATCACGCGCACGTATAACGTTAACTATCACGTGCCGCGAAAGGGTTGCGCGGAACTCTATTTGCCGTCTAGACTTGGAGCAACGATCGCACATACCATGAACTCGCGCTCGCGTCTAGATTACACTGGATAATCGCGATATTTGCAGAACGCGATTATCAATCAATCAGACTCGGCGGAGAGCGAGCTACTTTCTCGATCGCGTCTGTCACTTTTCAACGCTATTGTGCCGCGATGCAATAATATCGGAACAAAGGGAAAATTCTTACTAGTAGTCTGCATTTTTTAATAAAGACAAAAATGTAAGAGAATTTAAAAAAAATAAAAAGTATTGTGCAATAAGAAATATATTATTCTAATTCTGAATTGTTTTGTTTGCAATTGAATTTTATTGCTCTATTTTACGATTTTATTCGATAAATCAAATGTCAAGTATCAAAAAACAAAGATATATAAGAGAATTACGACCGAGATAAAAAGTCTAGATTAGCTCTGAATCGTTGTCAAACTTTTTGTCGACAACAATTCGTCGGACATTCTAAATATAAAGAGCGAAATTATACAACGAGAAATGGCTGATTGTATATCGCCAGATTATACAACGAGAAACGGCCGCGCGTTTGAAGCAACCGGACTGCAGCGCACAATAATCACAATATTTGTGCGCTACGATTATTATCGCCCAAGCGCCTCGGTTTCCTCGGGCGCTTTAATCCCTCGTGTTTCCTAACGGGTCTTTAAAGTTCCAGTTAGTAAGTAGCTCTCACAAGTATGAAATTTGTCTTAAAAGCAGTGTGGCTTTTGCACAACTCGAATTTATTTATAGCAGACGTCATAACATTAGAACATTCTAGTTCGAGATTATTCATTACTATAGCTTTTCTCGATATCCTGAAATTTACATTTTCCGAAAACCGTTCAATTCCAAAACAATTCCACTTTTGGTGTCACATATTTTTCTTCTCTGCTTGATGTGTCTTTAAAACCGTCTTATCTATTGCACTGAAAGTGATTAATATACATGTTTCTTAAAATAACAATCAAGATGAATATCGATTCAGTCAACTGTAATTCGCGGTATTCCATTCTTACCGCCACTTCTGATTATCATACTGCCAGGAGGCAGAAGGCCGGAAAAAAAGCATTAAAAACGTGCTCGCCGGGTTTCCAATATCGTGCGTGTACACCTGTTCTTTCTATCTCTCCCCGACTTCGTTAAATTCGATATTTCGCAATACGCACGCGCCTTTCTCGCCGGCGCCGTGGCACGCACGTGCGTCGATGCCGTAATACGACGCACACGACAACCATAATATCGACAACGCGGAATATGAACACCGAGAAGCGAGAGAGAAAAAAATAAACAGTTTCGATTATTGTCTTGCGGCTAAATACAGACAATTTTCTATATGGCTGCAAATCGCGCGCGATTTATCGAGATTAATACTCTCATTTTTGTGGTGGCGCGAGCAATTGCGTTCACATGTGGTACATTATGAGAAAAGAGATTAATCTATAAAACATTATTTTACATTTAATTTTGGACAATAAGTGTAGAGCTAAAAAAATATAAATTAAATTAGAAAATTGTTTATATATATAAAATAAAAAATTAATTTTCTCTACTAAAGTAAATCACACTTATTTGTCATACTGTGCGCGATCTCTTACGTATAGTTACGCGAAATATCTTGGCACGCTCGATCGAATTTCCTGTTTGTAATCCGTTTCGTAATAAATAGTCGACATTGAGCTAATTCACTTTTTCTTTGAATCCGTTTTTACATTTATTACGTCGGTGAACGCAAAACCATTAATGAAGCCGAACTAAATGTTCGCTTTCATTCAAGTGACAAAAATGTGGAGTATTGAACGATTTTGTTACGCGATATTTTTGTTCCGCCGATGTCTCTTGCACGTTCGATCGAAGCGATATTTCAGGGAGCGGGCAAACCGGCACACAGTTCAAAAGTAGACGCGCGCTAAGAAAGAGAGAACGGCAGCAGTTAAGAGCCTTCCGTTTTAATAAACAACAGGAGTCCATTATAGAAAACACCTTCGAGCACAATGTGCTTAATGGCCACGACGATAGTGATGTGTAACCAGGTTTGCTCGATCCGCGCGCGCGCGCCCGCGTGTCGTAACACACGAATGCCATGCAAGGGCATGTATGGTGGTTTGTAC